>JBBPFP010000068.1:5264977-5280335 GCA_037974795.1 Kaempferia galanga
ATATATCACAGTCGAGTCTTAAAGTTAAAATCACTGATTAAAATTATTAATAAATTTATTTTTTGAACTTCACTAATTTAATTAAAGGTTAGATGTAATTTTAAAAAAAACTAATATAAATTATTCATGATATTTTGTTCAAACTTATCTAACAAAGCTTATTAGTTTTATCAAATTAAATACTAAATTAATAAATCATGAGTTAATTTGTAGCCAACTAGTAGCCCATCGAGAATTAATGATATTTGCCCATCGAGAATTAATCTATTATAATAAGTATGTGATCATCTAGCCAACTAAGCCTCCCGAGAGAACAAATTCACGATCATCAAGCTAAACTAGTGGTGTCTAGATAATCAAACTCAATCAACATCTGTCAATCTTATTTTTAAAATAAAAAAATAAGAAAAAAAATTCTAAGAAAGGTAATAAAAATAGTTTTAATTTTTTTTAAAAAAAGAATAATAAGTTAGATCAGACGTAAATTGACTGAAATGAAATAAGGCATCCTTATTGACCTACAGACCAACAACACCTCTGTAACCCGATTTACACCTCTAAAATGAGATGCGAGTGAGATAGATCACTCGAGATAAACAAGTCATCCTGATTAGTTTCTAGAAATAACTTCACAAACTATTAACCTTGCTATATGAAAATTTTCTATTTCACAAACTAGTAGCAAAATGGCTAAGAAACAACAAGTTAATCAATCACAATCTTCAATCTACTGCAAAATCATAATGAATTAGAAGAAACTAATTCCATCCCGCGACAGTTAAATCGGTTGGCACAGAGTTCAGTAGCAAGATGATGGTTAGCGCCAAAGCCTTGTGCATAATCCTTTGTGCAGCAATGGTTTCTCCCCTGTGCATATGCCATCCACGAAAGCATCCATCAGTTGGGCCACCAGACTCGCGGGTTCGTCGATCAAAACGTCGATGAATGCGCTAACGACCCTTCGTTCCTGAGGAGTAGCTTTCAGACTGAACCAAGTGAGGAACTTCACCCGGAAATCCTTCTCCATGTGTCCCTCGCATTCCAGCCATCTGATCACCTTGACGCAGTACTCGTACTGTCTCTCTGCTGATTCCTTCTTGCTGTCAGAATCCGGGGTGTCATTGGCATTTGCTTCGCAAGGCACCAAACTCGATGGCGGTGTTAAATGCCTTTCGTTGTTGTCACTGGCATCCTCGGACGGTAAAACCTTGTGGTGGTTGGCATGGTTGTTATCACTGTTGCTTGTTGAACCTTTCTGTGAATCTGATCGAAGGATCATTGGTAGCTCAGCTATGCCTTGTTCCTTCTTTGAAAACGAAATAAATTCTTCGCCAATGTAAGCGCTACCGGAGATCTGGGTTGAGCATTGGCCGCTGTTGCCAATGAGGCCTTGTGTCACACAGTTGGCCTCCCACTTACCAAGCTCCTTGGTGCTACTAAAAGGAGAAACTCTGAAGTAATATACAGTTGAAGGGCTAAGCCCCGAAATCATAATCTTCGTATCCGGCCTAAGTACAAGGCAGGTGGGTTCTTCTGGATAGTTTACTTCATCGTACTTTCGATACCAAAGCGAACAACCTATAATGTTTTCTTCGAACATATCATCTTGGGATTGAAGAGACACTACCACAGAGAATGGAGATATGTCTTCAAAGTCAATATGGAATGCTTGGGGGCCTTTACCAACTGATCGAAACAAATCATGAAACAGTCAGTGCAGCAAAGCAACCGACAGAATCTGAAGTAACCACAAATAGAACATGAAGAGAGAAATTCGCACCAGGAGCATTCAGTAGGTCAGAAGAAGTGGAAAGTAGGGAATCTACGGCCTCCAGTGCAGAGGCACAGAGCCTTTGAACTTCTGCACCGCAATTAAGTCGGTTGACTATGCCCCGTGCCATTACCGTTGAGACCTTGGCCAGAGGTCCAACTTCTTTCTTGAGTATCCTTACAGCCAAGTTGACAACACTTTGTAGCTCTTTGTAGCATTCAGTTCCTTTGAGCATTTTGTGAGACAGAGATAAGCGCTCACATAATACATCGACTCGCCTAGCCTCCTTTGCAGCGAGCATCTGTTTTCGCCAGCATCTGCAAAAATGATGCAAAAAAAAGTCTGTTTCTATGATATGGAAATAAAGTGAAAAACATAGCAATGCATGCTTAACTTGCAGTAAACGGTAAGTAGAATGGCAATACCATTGAAATACTATAGTTATTAAATAGTATTTGTCATGCAAGATCGGCTAAAACAACATAAGTTGGAAATCATTGTGTTCTAAAAGTTGATTACCCGATCAGCCAATTCGCTTTCCCGCAGCAAACACAATAGAAGCTGGCATCCAATTTTGGGGAACACCCAGTCTTCGATATGCCAGCTTTTTCATGCTTAAGGGCACATTTCAAGTGGCATGACACACCACATGATTTTCCACGATAAGGAGGATCTGAATTGCAAAATAACCATAGACTAGGATCCTTGTTGTCATCGTAATGATGGCAGATGCAGCAAGAACATCGCTTACAGTATCCAACGTCTAGAGTTAATGTGGCTCGACAAGCTGGATTTTGGCAGATTAAGGTGGTGCTGTGCTCTTCTGTGACTTTCACCATATCATGAGTTGTTATATCAGGAGCAATCTGTATCGCAATTTCTTTTTTCCTTTTATTTTTCAATCTGTTTTGACTCTTTGGTATGATCGATAAAGGGCTTGCTATATGCTCTTTTCCAATATTTCGAGAAACTAGCTTAAGCAAATGCTCAATCATCTTAGGTTTGCTTACTCCACTGTACTTCCTTTCTCTTCCCATCTCAGCACAAATTAGTTGGAGAAGCTCCCGGCGACTCCACGACCGAAGAATTTCAGGTGCACTGTCATCCCACCGTGATATTTCATGAACTAGCTCTCTCTTCTCCTCCAAATTTAGATGGCTGCATTTTGAAGGGTCTATTACGAAACCTGGATATTAAAAGGAATGTCAGTTATCGAAAAGTTTCAGTTTCGAAGAATAATTTACTTAAGTGAAATTTTGCAATACATATGGAAGTTTTACCTTATATTTCCATAGCTTCATCATGTAGAATAAGTAATCATGAAATTTTAGGAATTTCAACAAAACACAATGACTGAATACAGATTGATAGCCATCGTGCCCCATAACGAAGAATTAAAACATAGAGTTGCCGGTGAATGTCTTATACAATAATAACCTACTTTTACCATGAAAGTAGTCTAAATAAGGCCAAATAGGAGTTGATGCAAAGCTTGTAGAAGAATACTCAGAGCAGATGGTCTGAAGATTGACGATACTTTCGGAGTCGCATTATGCTCATCTCTTGCTTTTGATCATAACTTGAAGCAAAAGGACATCTGATGGTAGATGGAAGAAAAGAAAATGCTCCGGCAATTTAAAGCAAACAATTGAGTCAGTTGCATGACAAGAAGATAAACAGACAGGATAAGCACATAGTGGTAAAAGACAAGGTGAAGCAAACAAGAAAAGAAGCAGTCAAATCTGGGGAACCGTCTCATCATAAACTCTCAATTTGCGAGTCAGCTCATGTCAAAAGGCCACTTGCTATTTCCTCTTTAAGAGTCATGCTAGGTCCTTTGATTTTTGAGTTGGATAAAGCAGCCAAAAGCTGTTACATGAGCAACATTCCTAATAGATTTTCAATGACTTAAATGATATGATATTGGATTCTTCTGGAGAAGTGAATCATAAACAAAACAAATGTACACAAATGCATAGCAGGAAAATCGCTTTGCCATGTATCTTGAGCAGTCTAATAACCACTTCTGCCACCAAAACTATTCAAGAAGAAAAACAAATCTTGTTCATAATACGGGGCTTCATCTTGCAGTACAATGGCATAAGAACAAAAATAACTGTTCAATAGTGATCTCGGCAACTCTATGCCAAAACACTTTAGCCTGAATTGTTCACTGTTTCACTCTCAAAATTAGGCCAAACAATAGAATTTATCTATCTGAGCGCCCTTTCTGAAGGTTATATTTGCAATGACAATAAACCATCAGGGAAATAAAACTAAGCATCCTGGAAAGGAGGCAGGAGGGAGCATACCAGCATGCATGGTCATCCTGCTCAAAAATTCTAAAAAGGACCAATGAAGATTTTGCATAAAAACAATTCAAGAAGCTCTCAGATTTACTTTCGAATAGTCTATTTCTGCATTAGAAGCATACTACTTGTAATATCTTTGACAAAAAGAATGATCTGAACTTTATCCTAAACATTAGATGACAATTTTCATGCAACAGTACTACATACTCCAGTATTTTTGCAGGTAAATCTCAAGTGTCCACACTCTTCCCGTGACCTAATGGCTGAAAACTCCATGGAGCAAACGAGCTAAAAGGTTTTTAAGTGCACAGCCAGTGTGACATCTAAGATACAGAAGAAAGTAGGTGAAATTCCAACATGAAAAGAATTCCTACAGTTTAAATTTTAGGCTTTCCATTATTTGAACAATCCATTTCATATTTGCAACTTGGAAGTATAACACCCAGTAACTAATACCCCTTGAGGTTTCTCCAATATATACTAGAACGAAGAAAATAAAAAAAAAACATTTATGCCCGCAATCAAAGTCTTAAAGATCTAGGCGCTGGATCATGTCTCTCAGTAGAGTATTCACTGTTCGAGTATAATTCTAAGATCAACATCTACTGTGTCGATCCTCATTTCCCTTCAAACCTAACAGCCGAAACTTCCGAGAAACTATATATGATAAAATCAACTCAAAAGCGATAAGCATCTTCAAAATCGAAGCCAGGGCGCCACCTTCAGGATCTAAAATCTAAAAAAAAGGGCCTTCATAGCGGCGTTTCGTCAATGCAGCGGAAACCATAAAGAGAAGCGGGATAAAAAAAACTCAAAAGGCAAAAAAAGATGCATCTTTCTTACGCAGGACAAAGCGGTCAGGACGCTGAGTCTGTAAAAACGAAATGCGGCTAAAAATGGAAGTAGAAGGACGGCATTGCGGAGCAGAAGGGGAAAGCACTGACCTGAGAACGTGGCGGCGTCCATGGCCGATTGGAGATTCCACGATGCTGGCTGAGTTGAGGAGGAGGAAGATAGAGACGAAAAGGGGGGAAGGAAAGGCGAAGTCTTTTCGCCGGAGCCACGCTCGCTCGACGCAGACGCAGCAGCCTTGGCCGGTTAGGCGAGGCGTCTTCTCCAAACGGCAAAAGGAGAAGATAAAAAAAAATCGTAGTGGTTAACTGCTAATATTACGGTTATATAATAAAAGCTAAATTTTCAAAATGCTCCTTAGTATTTACTAACTGTTCAGAAACACAAACTCAAAAACTTATTTTAATAAATATTGTCACATGTGTGTCAGTAGTGACCGACACGAGATTATAAATAATGACTAATAATGACAAAAATTAAAAAGGTCCCCACAAATATCTCTTTTTATAAAAACAATCATTTTAATCTATATTATTATATAAAAAATATTATTCTATTAAATATTCTTTATAACTCCATCAAAATTATTAATCTAAATTACGTTGAACCTTAAATATTAAATCATAAATTCTAAATTCTAAACTTTAAATTCTAAATCTTAAATATTATTATATCAAAATATATTTTTATAAATGTATCAAAATCATTCAAACTTTATTTAAATGATTTTAAATTAATTAAAATTACTTGAAAATAATTATAATAATTACTAAGTAGCTATTATAATATTATATAATGTTAAAGATGTTAGCTTGCGCAAAATCACTTCTTTAACTATTTATTAAATGTGGAACTTCCTTTTGATTTAGCTCCCTAATAATTTAAAATTTACGTTAAATTTAAGATAATTAAGGCAAGTAAACAAATAAAAAATAAATTAAACTAACCAAATCATATTTTCTTTTATTATTATTTAATACAATTCCAAACTTAACTAGAGAAACCATGCCAGTTCAACCTAAAAAGAATAAATTAAAAATTTTAAAAATAAACCCCCAACTTTTGTCTATTTACTTAATGAAGGAGAACTTGAAAAGCATGTAGTGCTTGTAAACTTGGCCCGGTTCATAAATCTGCGAGGGGAAATTTGGATGATTGACCGCATCGGGAAATCCCTGCGTCTCCAAGCATAGACCGGCGTGGGCCCCATAGACCCGCCCTCCTCTTCCCCTCTCCGCCTTCAGAAAGTTGCCCGTATAGAACTGCAGACCGGGCTGGTCGGTCCACAGCTCCAGGACCCGGCCCGACCGGCGGTCCGACACCACCGCCGCCCGCCGCACGCCCTGCCCGTCCGCCTTCCCGGAGAGGACGTAGTTGATGTCGAACCCGCCGGGGAGGCTGCGAATGCGGGGGCCGAGCTCGGCTGGGTCGCGGAAGTCGAAGGCGGTGCCGGAGACCGGGGCGATTACGCCGGTGGGGATGAGGTTGGCGTCGACGGGGGTGATGTGGTCAGCGAGGAGGTGAATCCGGTGGCGGAGGACGTCGCCGGAGCCGGCGAGGTTCCAGTATGAGTGCTGCGCCAGGTTGATGGGCGTGGGCTTGGTGCGGGGGACGGCCCGCATGAGGACGTTGAGTGTGAAGTCGTAGTCAATTTTATACGTCACGAACACGTCCACGTCACCAGGAAATCCTAATCAATTTAAAAAAGAATAACAATGTCAAATAATTTAATTTTATAAATATTTTATCCAATATTATTATCTCTTTTAAATGAATTAATAATATCAAACAGTAAAAAAAATATATATTACCTTCTTCTCCATCGAAGCTTCGATAATAAAATGTGATGTACGGAAATTCTCCATCTACTTTCTCTTTTACCGTCCAAATAACTCGACTAAATCCTCTATGCCCACCTTTATTATTAGAAATAAAAATATATATATTATTTTTAAATTGTTTTAAAAAAATATATAAATATAAAGATTAATACCGTGGAGTGAATTATTGCCATCGTTACGATACAAATGATATTTGTGGGCATTCAGAGTGAATGTGGCATTTGCAATCCTATTAGCAACTCGCCCGACTAATGCACCGAAATAAGTCGTGTCGTTCTACGATAACAAAAGATATACATTAATCGCGATATATCGGAGAGAAATGTATGCTATTGATGTCTAATTCTTACTATGTAAGGGCCGATTCCATCGTACCCGAGAACGATATCGTCTAGCTTCCCTGTTGAATTGCACAATGTCGCAATCAATACTCATCCAAATACATCATGAATTAATGAAGCTTTTGATAGTAGATGAACACCTTTAGAGTCGGGGAGAGTGACGGAGACAATAGTCGCACCCCAATTGGTGACCTTGACAATGAACTCTCCTCTCGCGAGCTTGTAAATCGCTACCTTGTTCTTTACCGGCGAGGAGGTGGTGTTGCCTACCAAGGCCAAAACCAAGAGAGGGAAGAGAAGGAAGTAGTTCATGGCAAATTATGTTTCTGCTATATCACAAAAAGGATAATATATGATGAAGACACTTAATATATATAGGTATCAAAAATGCCATATAATTTTTATTTCAGGTCAAATATGGATCATTATCAGTTCGAACAAATAGGAGATACGTGTGTTCGAATCATCCATGACTTGACACCTTATGTGTTCATCTTTTTTCTTATCGAATTATCTAGTGGAAGTGATCGTTACAATATCTTAAAAACTATACCAAAATTTTAAAAGAATCAAAAAATAAAATGTACTTAAAAATCTTTGATCAATATTTTTAACTACAATTATTTTTTAATAAAAAATAATATAATATACATAATCATTTTGACAAAAGTAAATAAAAAAATTACCTAAATTTTATAAGAATTTATTAAGGAATTTAATAATCAATTTAAAATAACTAGAAGAGTATTTAGGTAAATAAATATATAACATTATATTTAAATAATATTTATTCATATTTATTAAAAAGGCCCTCTGGTACAATACTGATATTTTAAATTTAACTTTAAAATAATAAACTTGATTTGTTTAACAATACTCATATTATAGCCATTACGATTTTATAAGTGCTACAATCCACATTGTAACCGTTATAAAATTGTAATTGTTACAATACAAATTTGTCATATTCTTCTAGCAATTACGTTTTTATAACTGCTATAACATAGAGTTATTTTGTTTATCCATATTCATGTTGTAGCAGCTACAAAATTATAACTACTATAATTATAGTAGTAGTTACAAAACTATACTTATTACAACTATAGTTGTTATAACATTTGTATTTTATAATTACTATAATGTGGACTTATCTTGTTCATACAAGTAATCAACCGATTCACATTTAATACGTGTGTTTTTGCAATTACTATAACACAAATTTATCATACATAATAGAAAAATAATATCAAATAGTAGAACATCTGCCATTTTATAAGGAAAAAAGCACTTTTTGATTTTTGTCAATGATCTCTCTCTTCCTCGATTAGAAAAAAATAATTTAAACAAAACCGCAAATGGCTTCTTTAGTTGCAAGATTGATAACCTGATACGACAACTTACACTTCAAACAAAATTTCCTACAACATTTTCTTTTGTTACATGTTAAATTAGTTTTAAGAAGTAGAGCAAAACAGATGCAACCACATTCAGAAGAACTACAATATTCTTGCAATCTTCTCGACTTTCTCTGCCAAAGTATCTTGTTTTCGTTTCTTGGACGGGACATTGTGTCCCTCTGCGAACTGAGCAGCTGCCTTTGCTCTTAGATCTTCCATCGTCTCTTTCTCTTTTGCTCGTTCGAGAACCTGCATGACGTAATGTAAGGTGAGCAGTGAGCTTCTTAACTTATCGATAAGTTGATGTGTATAAACTGGACTTTATGTGCAAGAAGAGTACCAGGTGGCGGCCGTAGAGATGTGTGCTCGATAGATTCTCCAATGCATTTTGGGCCTCTTGCTTTGTGATGTATTCGACAAATGCATAACCCTTGTGGTGGCCACCAAATTTCACTGGCAACCTCAAGCTCTTGATCTGAAATCACAAAAGGGAATCAATGAGAAGATTAATGTTATGCTATGAAGCTGTCTAATTCTCAGTATACAAGTAGAAAGATCATTTATAGGCGTAATTTTCAATCAATTAATCGCATTCTATGAATTGGGAGACTAAGTGGGACACCGGCGCAGAAAATATGATCTAATGCACAGCTCCACCACTCTTTGGATTCATGTTGCCCGAGTTTCAAAAATTAAGATGCGAATTAAAATGCACTTCGATGACAGGTTTAAGGAAATTTCCCATAAATGTAATAATCACTTTCAGCATTTTGTGGCCTCTGGCTATATAACAAACTAATTTCCAACTTTTTGAGGCTGCATAAAGCTGAAATCGTTCGAAAGTAAGACAATGGTTTAGATACATATGCTTACCTGACCAAATGGACTGAAAAGCTGCTTTAAATCCTTTTCTGTTGCCTCGAATGCAACATTTTTCACCATTAGTGTCGTTGAGCTCTTATTTTTCCCATCATTTTTGGGAGCCTCACCGGTTTTTTTTGAATGGCAAAGTTGTAAGATAAGAGCATGGCCATCCAGGACAGTTCCCTGTGTGTTTAAGTATAAGATTGTAATTCAGTGAACTGTTAAGATTTAACTGTGAACCGATAGACAGATATAGGAAAAACTTCTGTCAGAAAAAGAGTTCAAGAGAAAAATATTTGTTCTTGTTAATGCTTTGAAAGCTGTGGGACACTCTACCTGTAGATCCTTGCATACATCGGAAGCAGTTTCCACGGAATCAAACTCGATGAACCCAAAACCCATAGAGACATTCTTACCACCCTTAACATGCTTCTTCACCTGATAGAAGGGCAATAGAAAGTTTTTTCTTAGAAAAAGTAACATAAAGTAAGCAAAAGCTCGCAAGATAATCGCTGGACTCTACCTTTACGCTTTGAAGTGTCCCATTCTTCATTTTGTCACTAAAATGGTTCCTTAGTGACTCGTCGGTAGTCTTGAAATTCAGGTTCTTGACAAATAATGACCGTGACTGAAAACCAAAGTAAGCCGTGAAAATAAGCCCAAAGAGAGGCATATTAAGGAGATTATACTTTCAATCAACCTTCATCAAGTCAAGAAGAAAGTATTCCAAATTGGATGAAATTAAATTCCTCGTAAAATTCTAATATTCACTAGAATATAGATCGCAAAAAAAAAAAAAGTTTACATAAAAAAAAAAGAAGAGTAACTGGGTCTCGAATTCTGCTAAATGTAAATTCATGTTCATAGTCATGTCACCAAGAATCTCTCGTATTAATGTATATATCAAGGCACTACCTTCTGCTACAAATATCATTTCCATAGAGCATTCTCTTTTTTCACTCTATTGTTTATCTTTTGCATACAGACATGATTGGATTTATCTCTTCTGTATCAAATAATTTCAATTTTTTATTTTGATTTTATCCTTTTTAGCATACGGCGTTCTGGCATAGCCTCTTATTTTTTCTTATTATAGTCTTATTCCCTTCTGATCATGAAATGAGATAGCGGACCTAGCTTTTGTTTGCCTAAAATCATAGAGTTACAGAAGTTTATTCAAGCACTCGCTTAAGTACCTGCAGATAAGGATGCAATCCATCAACTTCACCAAAATACTAATGGTAGCATATGGTCCACAACATCTATTATGAATTAAGACCCTAGCGATATAAATTAAGTGCGTGTAGCTTTGCAATGGATCGCCAGTAATCATTTACAAGCTAAACCATGCAACAGTTGCACCATCAACTTCACCAAAATACTAATGGTAGCATATGGTCCACAACATCTGTTATGACTTAAGACCCTAGCGATATTAATTAAGTGCGTGTAGCTTTGCAATGGATCGCCAGTAATCATTTACAAGCTAAACCATGCAAGTTGCAGAAATCCTATTAACTTTTGTAGGCTAATCTATGAATATCTACAGCTTTTCTTCCATAACTTCAGGCATTCAAAGTTAAGACATCAAAACTCATCCTTGTGTGGTCAATCTATGAATATCAGCAGTTTTTCTTCAATGATTCCAGGCATTAAGACAACACAACTCATTGTTGATTTGCTCCTGTATTGTGATGAGATGTCCATTTATTTTGGAGCATGAAAGGTGTGCTGGTGAAATAACTAAATAAATAGTTTAACATTTGTTTACAGTTTTATAGCCTTTGAATAAAGAAAGAATTATACATTCCCCATATGCAATATGAAACTATCACTAAGAGCCACTTGATTGCCTACACATATTATTAACGTGCAAAATTGTGAAAGAAATACTAAAACCTTGAATGAGACCTGAGTGAAATATGATTCCACATATATGGTATGATACCTGCATATTAGTAAGATGCAACATTTTGAAAGAAACACTACTGGATAAACTGAGATGACAACTTGTGAGTTTTGATGAAAACTATAATTGTAAGTGATCTATTATATGTGATATGTACCAATAGGAAAATTACTTTAAAAACTAAGCACATTCAAGTAACTTTCACCTTAGCAGGGCAATGATTTTAGCCTTAGTAGAACAAAGAAATAAAAATAAACTGCATACGCAATTGTATAAACAAGAAGGGGAATGAGGATGCCACACCTCAACCTTGTCAGGATCAATTTCTTCTTCCGCTATTCCTTCCACAGCTTGCCGAATTAAAACTTTGTTAAGTTTTTCTTCACCCACTACAGTGTTTTGTTCCTCATTGTTCGACTTTGGGCTAGGAGATAAAATGTCGCTAGGAGCCCATTCCAAGTATAGCGGCACATCCCTTCAAGTTAAAGCATTTATTAAAAGAATAATTAGATAGAAGAGATGACAATTGTATCCGTGTTTATCAAGAGCACAAGAAACCTTGAGAAACAAACACATAAATATTAGCAATATTTACATATAATGATCATGAAAACTCACATGCACATGTAGATTCCCAAATATATTTCCTCTTTCTAAAAATAGTCAAAATGAACACTTAATGACTAGGTTCAAAAAGAAAGGAAAAGGATATAAGTTAGAATTAGTGAAGCTCAGTGCTTTCGATGTCAATCTTTACAAACCTAATATTGTAATGAAATAGATAGAATTGAAGGAAAAGAATAAAGAAACACCTAGTAGAGGTCATGTGACAAATTGTACTAACTAACTAGTTTATAATGGTTCTTATTTAAGGAATGAAAAGATTTAGTAGATCCAGTAGTTAAGAATATAGCATGTTATTCTATTGGAATCAGTATTAAACGTGATGCTGCCACCAAAGAGAAGATGCAATGAAAATGGTTGGACAATAATGCCAACCAAAATGTTGTCACCAGAACTTACTTGTATCGTTTATAAGCCAAACCCTTAAAAGCAGCACGAGCTTCTCCAGCTTCAAGAAAAACTACCTGAGAAAATTCAATGGAACACATGAGATGCAAATGGCACTTCGACTAGGTTATCAATATCATCTTGAACAAAGAACAATTACGTCAAAAAGCTTTAATGCAGACAATTGGAAGATTAGATGGCTATGTAAACAGTATTTTAAATGAAATCTACAAGAGAATTCCATGCAATCAAAATCCATTTTTAAAAACAAAATACTAGAGAGAAGAAAAATAATCATGAACAGGTACAGCGACAGATACAATGTATGATGATTGAAGAGTGATTGACATACCAAGGCCAAGACTCTTGTAGGTGGGAGAACAACTTTGTCCAGACTCCCATATTTTCCAAACATGCCAGCAAGATCTCCTTCATTAGAAGTGTAGGGCAAGTTCTTAACCAATATCACATGATTGCTTCTTTTGGAATTTTCAGTCTTCTTAGAAGCAAATTCTTCTAATGCTTTAATGTTAACTCCAGCATCGGACAGAGCCTTTTTTGTTTCTGCTATCACATGTGTTTCTGCTAGGGCTACGCGTACAGCAAGATCATTTGCTTCATTGTCAAGGAGATCACTTTTCCTAATACCATGCTTCCTTGCAATGTGTTCTACTACCTATGTAATACATTTCTTAGCTGAATTTCAGTATTAAATCAATCACATATGAACCATAGCAACCATTGAAAAAATTGTGTAAAAAAGTGAAAGAAATAAAAACAAAATTAAACATGAGAATATAACCAAAGTTTTAATGACACTCTACCAAGTACTCAACAAATAATATGTGCCATCAAAGTGAATCTTATTAACAGATCAGTAAAAAACACAAAAAGTAGGCCTTGCAAAGAGAACATTAAGTTCAACTTTACAAGTCAATTATATGTATGTTACTAATAAATATGAAATATACTAATAAGCATTATGCAATCGGTCGGCCACCTACTGACTGAAACATCTTGAAGACCTAACCAATAGGATTTAATAGTTAAAAACACTTGCTAGTAATATTATTTGCCAAGAATACCTAACGCCACAAAGTACATTGTTTGGGAAAATTTATAAATTTAAGCATATAAAAGCATCTTTCTTATCTTATCTATGACCCATGATATTCTTTTTTCCCAAGTCATTAACTACAGATGTTATCCTTCATTAAATTCCTTTTCTTTTACAGCTTAAATAGATATACACAGGGATTAAAAGGTGGTATTTAAATGGATTGATTAGGAAATGATACTCCATAAGAAGATCCTTACGGGCTTGTTATGACAGGTAGGTATAACTATATTGCGAAAAATGAATTGTAGACTAATCTGGTGTGCATGAATATTAGTTACACCAGAGTATTGTTTTAGCAAAAATCTCTAACCTTGAGGGTTGTAAGGTGATAACTCATCCTATATATATGAAAAGATAGAAAGCAAAAAAAAAAGAAACTAAGCAATAAAAGAAACTAGTAGTTTCACTAGTCTCAGCAGGAGAAAATAACATTATCAAACCCTACTACTGATGTAATCCACATAAGAAAATTGTTTCATCTTATAGTTTTAGAAGATCATACTGTATCTTGACGCATGAACAAAGCATTCCATGCTCGTGTATCACCACTAGCTTCAGATGCCTTCCTCTGTTCTTGACGTAGCTGCTTCAAGTTCTTTTTAGAAGTTGCATGTTCAGGCCTTTAAGGATGATGAATCAAAAAGAATAAGCATACTAGCTTAGACAGTAAGAAAAATATAACTTGCAGCTCCCTATTTCAGAAAAATGTGATAAGGGAAAAGAAACCACTGCAATATGCTTACTCAATCTTTTCACTAGTTGAATTTTTTCCTTTAGCAGGCATAATATGCAACAATCTGCCTTGGAATATTGAGTTGTCCAATTCTTCCAGTGCCCTACATTTAAGAATTTAACTTAATCAATGCTGCACACAAATTTAAAAACTAACATTATCAAGATTCAAGTAGTCAACCAGCAATAATCTAGTCCATGCATGAAAGTCACATAACGTAGATTTATAAAGGATGAAACCAAAACCCCAAAAATGAACTAGCAATGCTAAATATGTATTCTAGCTTTTTAAAAAAAAAAGAATTGAAGCAATTGGATATGAATCTTGCAGCCCCAAGGTAATTTTGATGCAAGAAACTAAGGAATTCTAAATTCTTATTGTTTATCTAAAGTTAGGAAAATCAAATTGTCACAGCTCCCAAGATACTTCATGCAACATTATTTGTTCTGTACTTATAGAGACAAATCAAATGATGATATTAAATAAAACAAATACTTTTTGATATTGACTAAGAAATTTCAAAGCCATTCTATGCCCGACGGCACGGACTGTTTTTACTGTTCCGCTACCGGAGCGAAACTGGCACAGGAGCGGGATAATTTCGTGCATCTTGCGTCACGCGACAAAAGGAATCACATTGCGTCGAGCAATAGAAGGAATCACACGACTCCTAAACTAGCTTCTAGTGGAGTACTGGCAGAGGCGTACCGAAGGCGTCAGAGATGTCACGAGACTCCTCCGGCGCCGTTGGAAGCATAGTGGGACCAAGTGTCCCGGAGGCGCCGCCAATCCCTCTTCACAAAAGCCACGATGGGTCGTAGGCGTGGCATCGCAGGCGCCGCCGGAGGCATCGCGCGTTCGCGAGGTTTTTCTGTTCATCGAAAATTAAACTAAATGATTTAATTAATTCAAACATTTCCTAAGTATGATATTTTGAAGAGGCTTTCAAAAATCCTAATTAAATTATCACAATAAAATATATAAAAACTATATATTTAAAATTAAAAAATTAAATAAATTTTATTAATTAATATTCTAAAAATTATTTTTACTATTTTAAATTTTATTTAAAAATTCTAAAAAAATCTTTAAAAATCCAATAAATCAGATTTATATTCTAAATTTTTTATTATTTTATTTTATTTTTACTGTTATTGATAGATAGATTAATTCAAGTTATTGATAGATTAATTTTCTTTAAAAAAAA
>JBBPFP010000068.1:5283571-5308743 GCA_037974795.1 Kaempferia galanga
CTCTTATAGTGTTTATTTTATTGGTGTTTAAAATTTTAAAATTTCGTTAGATAAATCCAAATTTTCATTTTTACAAATATTAATTTTTTATTTAGTCATAAATTGATTAAATGTAAAACTCCATTATTTGTGTCTAACAGAGAAATAGTAGACCTCATGAATAAGTATTATTACCTTTTTCTTAACACGGATTTAGATGGAATGACTATCAATTTTAAAAATAAAAAATAAATAAAAATCCTATAAAAATATTATATGATGCTAAAATTATTACTTTACATAGACAATCTACTAAACTAAAAAAATTTTTATTAACATATCAAAAAAAATACAATGTTTTAACAATTATTCTTAGAAAAATAAATTAGCTAGGGAAAATGCCTAGAGTTATCAAAACTCTATAAACTTGTCACACTCTTAAACATCTACACCAAGAGACATTTTCAAACAAAAAATGAAATTGATCCAGATAAAGATGCTGTTGAACTACAAACATCTAATCAAATTTCAAATAATTGTTATTATTACTTTTTCACTAAAAGATCATGAATTAATATCGGCAAAATGATCTAAAAACAAACATAACACAGGGATCCAACTCCCATTTCCTACGAAACTCCTATTTGTCGACTTCTACAAGCAGCATGCTAAAGTTACAAGAGTAGAAAGTAGTCGACTACATCTTATTCTGGATATTGAAATGAACAAGAGCAAATTAAGGTATCATAGAAAGGCTCTCAGCTCGAAAAAACTGGTTTAGGTTAAATGAATTGAAGCTTTGTTGATCCGGCTTATGAATTACTTGTAATGCTGTGAGACCTCCCACACGAGCTTGTCCATGAACTGACATTTCTTGTCGAAGCCCCACCCGGGGTTGCTCTGAAGAAACCACCATCAGGAAAATATTAGATTTGGATTTAGTGATTACTTCGATTGTAATAAAAATGACAAGATCCAATCAAAGCAAAAAAGAATGATGTCTAGTTTGTGCTGCATCAAAGTATTCGGGAAAATAGAAAAGGGAGAAGAGGTTTGAGAACTTGTATCGCAATGCTAAACTGGAAGAAAATAGTCATAAGATTCCATTTTCCATAAGGGATAGTAGTAGTTTCAGAAAGCACATCAGGACTCCAAGAAAAGTCAAAGTTTAGAGTTCATACTTTTAAACTAGATCCATGAAGAATTTTCATGAAACAATGCTGATGAGAACTACAGAAGTGTGTGTAAACCATAATAGAAATTACTCCAACACAACAGATCGCAAAACATACATCATGAATTATTGACGAACACAAAGATACTTTTTATCCACAAGATAGCATAACGAAACTGGGAAAATTAAATATATCCCTGAAGGAACTAAATGAAGCAAATGCATGATGAATTAGGGAAGTGATGCCATGAGGATCTTTATGATTCTCTGTTCATCTATAGGTCTGAATCTTTGTAGCACTTGAACCTCTCACTAGGGATGATGGGACCACAATTCAGAATTAGTCTCTCATCTCTAGATACCGGTGTTGGTTTAAGTACTGATTTTTGAATCTCTAGTGCAAAGGATTATGAGCTAAGGTCATTTTGAACCACAAAGTTACACAAGACTTGGTAGGTCAGTATTAGGAATCGGGTACGATTCTACATAAAACTGATGGAAAACGGTGGTGGCTTGATCCTTCAGCAGACACATCCCTATACAAAACTTCATTAGTATTGCTACAAGTTATTTTATAAAGTTTTGTGAGTTTTCCATCAATCTTCAAAGTATTTTTACTCATGAAGCATATTTTCAAAACAAAATGATTGGAAGCAAATGCAATATAAATCATAAACGAAGATATATGGACTATTAAACTATATATTTTTATTTTTGAAATCTGTGATACATTAGAACATAAAAAATTAGCAAGAGTAAGACAACCTGAAGAGAAAGAACAGCTCGCTCAGTAAACTTCTTCACAGAAGAATGTACGTTCTCTGGAACAGTCTTTGCCACCCTCTCCAACTCTTCCTGTTGTTGCTTAGCAGTAATTACATCAGGCCCACAATACATATCAATAAGTTCTTTCTTCAAAGGCAACTTTTTCATAATTTCTTGTACAGCTTCCTGTCAAGAAAATTGCACATCAGACACACATCAGACATTCGTAAAATATTATACAAATATGTCTAAGTGCTTAGCCACACAGCTGCCCAGACAAATGGACCTAACAGCTTGTTGCTGTTATTGTGTCCAAGTGCTAGCTACGACTAAAATACCCACAATTGCAAAACAAAATTCATTCAAGTGAAAGACATTGCAGAGGCATAAATAGTAGCAACACTTGCTTTTGTATAGTAGCTACACTACTTTGTATTGAAGCCTCTAGATTTTTAGGCACATTGGATTACCAAATAAAAGTATGGTGCCACCGGGAAAAACAAATCCATATATACAGATAATAACAGAATTTGTAGTATAAAATAGAAACAAAAATACCTAGTGAACAAGGACTGCTAGATAATACCACCAAATTAATTATGGAACAAACAACAAAAATGAAGTGGCCAACATAAGCCTATATCTCACAAGTGGTTAATAGGGGTGAAGTAAGGTTTTGTAAGGGGAGAAACAACAAATGTCAAGTAGCATGCATATGTGATCTTATTTAATAATGTACTATAGTAGTTCACACCCCAAAAATGTTTGATTTAAATAATCCTAAAGAACATAATCTCTACAAATAATTCATACAAATACTGAGCTGAAACCTAATCAATAAGAAAGAAAAAGGCATGAGACATAAACCAATAGTAAACATAACATGTCTTGTGTATAACAAAAGCTTTCAAAACTAATGTGCGGAAATGTTATTATGTACATGATATAAGTTTCTAACACTGCTATTACTATACAAGCTTAACATGGTAGGTCAGTTACAACATCACCTACCATGTCTAAAGACGGACAGCAATCTTAAGAAACCTTATACTAAAGACCTACGCCTAGTTTACATGATCGCAATTCAAAATTTGATATGGAAATAGAAATGATCACTTTCAGTTGAGAATCACCAAATATTTATCATAAGGTAAACAGTTCACAGATCTACAGACAAAATACAAAGTAAGGACCATGAATCACCTCCCATTGTTCATGGCTTTGGAACCCTTCATAGGCCATCAAGAATGGCTTAGCCTTCTGCAGTGCTTCCTCAAGGGACATCGGTGGTTTCTCATCGATATCTGGATTTTCAAAATTAACCAAATATTCTGGCTCGTACTCAATCTGGACAAACAGAAAGATTAGAGAAAGGAAAACATAGAACAAATCTGCACGGTGCCATCAAATACAGACCATATTATTATAGTGTTGGGCATCCAAATAAGCCTGCACCAGCGGAGATGGCAGAGCTCTCAAGCTCATATCATCAAATTCTTCATTCAGTAAATTCATCTTCTCTTCTCCAAGCCTCTTCTCCAATTTCTCTCCATCAGCATTGTCTCCAAGATAAATGCCAATGTCGAATTCCTGTTCCTCCGCTCCTCCTCGTCCCCTGGACCTTCCGCCTCTCCCTCTTCCCCGCGTCATCGTTCTACCTCCTCTTCCCCTCCCGGGGCCCTGCCCACTGCCCGAACGAGACAAGACCTCAACAGCCCTTTTTACAGCCTCCTCCCGTCCCATCCTCAGCTGGCTCGCCGTCTGAGAAGAGGTTGCCGGGCCAGACCTAGGAGCTGGTCTCTGCCGGAGATGTCGATTTTCCTCGCGCGGCCGGGTATCTGATTCGGGAACGCGGGTGGCCTTGCCCCTCCCGACGCCAGAGGGTCCAGGGGACAGGCTTCGAGGAAGAGGTGCGACTTCATCCGAGCCAGCTAACTTAGGTTTGTCTCCCAAGTCAGAAGGGACTTCCTCCCGCCTGAAAAAAATCGGTTTTTTAGGACCTGCAGAGGATTCGGAGGGACCGGAAGGCGGCGGCGGCGACGGAGTCGGGGCAAAGCGTCCGCGGCCTCTCCCTACAGTAGCAGGATCCCCAGGGGGCATCCAAGAAGAGAAAGAAGGGAGGACAGGAGAGGACGGCAGTACGTGTTGGCCTCTCCCGCGTCCAACGCCCGGCTGGGAAAAGCCATGCTCGTCGCCGTCGTCGGGAGCGGGTTGGCCAGGGACGCGGGTCGGGGGTCCCGAACCTCGGCCTCTTCCTCTTCCGCCGCCACCACCGCCGCCAGACAAAGTGGAGAAGGCTGAAAAGACGGTGGGCGACGCGGGGCGGCCGCTGGGGACGGCGGTTAGCTTGCCGAAGGAGCGCATATGGCGTTCGATGCTCCGCCGCAGATGGGTTCGAAGAGTGGGCGGCGTAGGGCTGAGAGATCGCGAATACTCAGGGAATTAGGGACAGACGAGGGAGCAGGACCGTAAATGAGCTCGAGTCAAACCAATTGTTCAAGTTTCGCTTTGAGTTTAATTCAAGTCTACTGATTTTGTCCAGTACATAGAAATTTTTCCTTACTTTTATCTTGCTATCCTACTAACATTTATATTAATGCACATAAAAATATCTTAATTTTTAAAATAAAAATTTGATTAAACCCTAACAAATCAACTAGCCCCTAAGTTTGGGTCAATCCAAACTCAAGCCAAATCTAAAAATCTCCAATCTGAACTTGATTTTTCAGATCTACTTAAGTTGGGTCATCGAGTCGAGTTCGTTTTTGACATCCCTAGATTAAATAAAGTCAAATTTGGGA
Source organism: Kaempferia galanga (assembly GCA_037974795.1). Classification (NCBI taxonomy): domain Eukaryota; kingdom Viridiplantae; phylum Streptophyta; class Magnoliopsida; order Zingiberales; family Zingiberaceae; genus Kaempferia; species Kaempferia galanga. The sequence continues at coordinate 5,288,291 of JBBPFP010000068.1, forward strand.
TAACTGACTTAGTCCTACGGAAGTGTCTCACCAGCCATCTACCTGGGTAGATCAGGAAAGTACACATAGAGGCTTATCCTGACAACCAACATTCTCAAATTCGCTACCTATTAAAGAGAGAAAATTCTCAATAATACACTACAGTTGAGTATCAAACTCTAAATCATTAGTCTGTCACTAGCATTCTCATGTCGCTACCCATTAAAGAGAAAAAATTTTCAATAATAATACACTATAACATTCTCATATTCGCAACCCATTAAAAAGAAAAAAAATCTCAATCTAGATTCTAATCTATAACTAAAGGACTTAACTATCACAACTAACCCCCACCAACAATATCAGTATAAATTATAATAATTAGGGGACTGTAACTATTATAACATAATATTGATGTTAATTAAAAATACAATATCAACTATGATTTATAACTCTATTATTGATTGCGGATGAAAATAAAGTATTATATAGATAATACATCACAATATTATTAGTATTAATAAGAGCTAAAATACCATCACAATATAGTATTAACCAATGTTCACCGGATATAAAATGTCAATGTCATATAGTAACAACAGTTGTATCGGCTAAAACACAATATTATTAGTGTTGATAAGAATGTGAATTAGTAAATTGCTACACCAGAGCCAAAAGTAAAAATAATTTTTTTAAAAAATATATATATTGATATGGAATAAAATACTAGGATTCTAATAAAAAAAGGTACCCTTCGATGTTTTGCCCAAACTTAAACACAATCAAATTGGATTTGACCTATTTACACTCTAAGAATTAATATGTATCACCTTCATAGTTCAGCTCTTTAGCACAACCTTCTCATTTCTAAATGGAAATCATCACACTTAAGACAAACAGAAACTTTCATGTCTAAACTAAAAAGCTCAAACTCACAAAGAGAGTGATATTCAAAACAATAGTCGCTCGTAGTTGATTCATCCTTGAGATCCAAGGAGGCCTCTTATAAGAAAAGCCTACAACACCTAAGTGATTTTCTGACACACAGAACATGCTACTCTTCCAAGAACAAACTTAAAGTTGGCTTTTAGAAACAACACCGTAGCAGTTGATTCATCCTTGAGATCCAAGGAAGCCTATTATTCGATAAGCCTACCACACTGAAGTGAAATTTTCCGATGCACAGAGCACCCAACTCTTCGAAAAACAAACTCGTAGATTAAGTTCAAGAGTTTTAGATAAAACACATTGTGAATCAGGCGTCGTCGAGTGCAAGAACACCAGGAAGAGGCTTGCCCTCCAGCAGCTCCAAGCTAGCACCACCTCCAGTGGAGATGTGGCTCATCTTATCAGCGAGTCCTGCTTTCTCAACCGCAGCCACCGAATCGCCACCTCCTATGATGGTTGTCACACCATTGGCACTCAAGTCGGCTAACTTCTTTGCGATTGCCTGTCAGCAAACAAACACAAGATACTTCACAATCTAATTAACTGAGAAAGTGATGGAGTGGCAGTGCTTTTGATCATTTACATCGGTTCCGGCAGCAAATTTTTCGAATTCAAAGACTCCCATGGGCCCATTCCAGATGATGGTCTTGGCAGTATCAAGGGATTCACTGAATGTCTTGATAGAATCGGGGCCAATATCAAGACCCATCCAGCCATCAGCGATGCTGGAAGCTGGTACAACCTGAAGATGCAAGAAAAATTCACAAATTATCATCAATTGGAGTCTTATGTGATTATCGTGTACCCTATCCATAGCCACCATAACGCCGTGAGGCTGCAAGTTCATGGCATCACCAAAAGGCCACAACCGCAAGTTTGCAATCTCACGGTAATGACTTCAATCCATAGACAAATTTAGAATCCGTCCTATAATTTTTTCAATAGTTAAATAGAGGAAAGTGTCTCCATTCTTGTGCAATCTATTCTTTCTCTCATCTGGGCCTCAGAGTAAACAAGGCTTAATTGATACGACCAACGATCGATATTAGGTTGTTAGGATGCAACAATTTAGTTTGCTTAACTAATAAAAAGAAAGTATAAGAGCAAACCATGCTATTGGCATCAGCAGCAAACTTGTCAGCGACTACAACATCAGAGGGTAGCAACAAAGAAACCCCCTTAGACTTGGCTTTCTCCAAAAGTGAAATTGCAAGCTCAAGTTTATCTTCCTCGACGAGAGACGATCCTACAGAGTAACCTTGCGCCTTGTAAAAAGTGAATATCATTCCTCCACCGAGCAAGAGGAGGTCTACCTTCTCCAACAATGACTCTATCACCCCAATTTTGGTTGAAACCTTCGATCCACCAACAATGGCAGCAAAAGGCCTAGTAGGGTTTCCTACAGCTCCAACAAGATAGTCAAGCTCCTGAATAGAGGAAGGAGGACAATTTTCAGAGTGATACAAAATTGAAAACAACAGATCAAGGAAAATACAGCAAATTGCATACTTTTTCCAATCATAAAATGAATAATACTGTATTATCAACAAGAACATATCCAGGAATCCTCAACAAAACAAGAATTGAAGTATATCAGACCAGGAGCACACAATAAAGATAAAGCTAAGAGATTGCTAAGGAATCGAAAATACCTTCTGCATAAGAAAGCCAGCAACAGCTGGCTTCAAGAATTTGGTAACCCCCTCTGTCGAAGCATGGGCCCGGTGAGCTGTTCCGAAGGCGTCATTGACATAGAGGTCAGCAAGTGATGCTAGATTCTTGGAAAACTCTGGGTCGTTCTTCTCTTCCTCTTTATGAAATCTCACATTCTCAAGCAGCAGAACACCTCCATCTGGTAACGCAGCCACCTTCTTCTCTACTTCTTCACCAATACAATCATCAGCCATCTCAACCTACAAAATCTTGATCTGAGAAACTATAAACATCGAGAAAGAATTGAAGTAAAAGTTTTATGCATACATCAACACCAAGAAGTTCAGAAACCCTAGGCACAAGGGGCTTCAAACTGTATTTGGGGGTGACACCTTTAGGGCGGCCCTGAAAGATTAATACTCACAGTTAGTTCTCTATTAAGCATATGATAGCAGATATTAGGTAAATTTGGAATGACTCCTTGCTATGAACATACAACAAAACGAAAACGAACAGCGTATGCATGATCAAACATCTGTAATTTTGATCCTACAGTAAGTGGAAAACATCAAGCTAAGCTAGCCTAAGGAAATATTGAAGATTCCCATCTATGATGATCACTCCACGCGAAATCCGTGATGGAGATGACGGAGAATGAACTAAAAGCATAAGATTAGATCAGGGAGTCAGAACGACCAGATGACTGCAAAGGATCACTTTGGCGCCGTGCTCCATCAGATACTTGATCGTCGGCACGGCGGCGCGGATGCGGGTGTCGTCGGTGATCTTCTGGTTTTCATCCAAGGGCACGTTGAGATCCACCCTCACGAACACCCTCTTCCCCTTGAGATCGTCCCCCTTGAGGTCGCCCACGCTCTTCTTCGCCATTTCTCCGCTGAATCAGCTCCAGCACCGTTGCCGGAAACTTCGATCGGTTCGATCGCGTGCTGGAGACGAGGAGGAACGGAGTCAAAGCTTGGCGATCGAACACGAGAGAGGCTCACGGTAAGACGTCTGGCGCTAACGTGCGCTGGGCTTCCAGAATGTTCTTGTCCTTTGCGTGCCGTCTGGCCGGACAGCAAATGAACGGTTCAGATGAACAGAATAGTAGGATCGGACGGTCGCATGTGTGCTTCTCTCGAAGGGTCCGTCTAGTTAGTCTGAGAAGTTGGCCCACGTGGGGCGGGCCCAGATACAACATTGTATGAGACAAGGTAAGGAGAGGAGTATTAGGTTTGGGTAAGAGAAGATATTGCAAAATTTAACAAGAATCTAAATTGCGAGCCATCAGGGATTCTCCCATTCCTCCGGTCCTTGCAGCGGATCGCATTCGCCCTGCTCTTCGCGCCTTGGAGAGGATCCTATCATCGTCTCTCCTCGTACTTGATCTCGTGCGCTCTATATTCTTCGGTGGCCTCCGCGTGGGTCCCCACCGTCTGCTCGAGTTGCGTTACCACAGCACTGGTGGGCCCTTCTTGCTCCCCCGCCCTGAAACCTGAGTGGCATTTTAAGATAAAGCGCCTTCAAATGGTGGGCCATGTAAACCGTAGGAGCCCTTTCAAATTCAACGGCTTTGGAGATCGCTCGCGGCTTCGTCACCTTCCCACGACTCAACAGAAGAAGCAGCAGCAGAAGTAGAAGCAGCAGCGGCATTGTAAAAGCCACCGTCTTTGGATCAGCCGATCCTCGGCGAGGTAAGGAACTGCTCTAGATTTCATTTCGAGTTCCCGATTCAGAAGTACTGATCTTTCATCTTCGTACGCACCCTTTGGCTTCTCGACATTAGGTCAATTCAGTACTCGATTGTCGCCTTTTTTTAGGGCTTTCTCGTAATTGTCTGGCACGAAAACCTCGTTCACCTGCTCAGTGTTCGTTCGATTCTGTCTTCTTAGGAAACAGTTTTTGGGTAGCAAAGGTCGTTCTTTTAGGGTTTTTATTTCAAGAAGAGGCGAAATCTGGAGTAGTTCTTAGTTTCTGGTTTTCAATGCTTTTCTCTCTTTGGATCATCGGTTGATGCGATACCAAAAAATTAGGTTACCGCTGGGATAAACAGTTAGACATAGTTAGCTTCTTGCAGGCTGCAAGTACAGCAAGCGTTTGGCAACTGGGATGGCAATGGCCGAAGAGTTGCAAGCAAACTTGGGCCTTGGAGAAGTTGATCTATTGGTAACTTTATCCTTCTTGCTATAAACTAGACTACAATGATTCAGACTATAAGTTGATTGCGAAAACTTCAACCACCATACTACATTCAAGGAGAAAGATGTTCTTGTCGATTTGTTCCTGAAGATAAATGTGTTGCGCTGAAACCTATGGTTCCAATGTTGCCTTCTACACTTACTATCAGTGTTAGGCTCCGTTTAGGTATTAACAAAGCCGGAATTTCAAAATTTTACCTTGTTCTTAGTGGGCATGGTCGTACTTGCAAAATGCATTTCTGTATTTGTATCTTCTAGCTTCGATGTTTCAATGATGATTTGATCATGCATAGATTATAAAATAATTTTAAGTATTTCTTTCAGTTGGATTTCTTCCCCATTTCATGTTGTAGTGTGTATGCGATGTCTAGTCTACTGGTGTGAGTGTCAAAATCTTTCGAATGCTCAACTATCAATGACTATGAGTGATCTAGTTGGACATTCAACTTCCTTTTTTTTTTACCTGCATGTTCCTTTTATTGGCTTTGCCACAGATATATGGACATGGGAAACACATCTTAGCTGAAGCTGTATCAACCTCATCATGGAAAATGGAAGAACATGAGCTTAAATTTCAAATTGCTGCGAAGGATGAGGACCATTCAGAATCCAAATTAGCAATCGGTAGCATCGTAAATAACAATATGCTCAAAACTGAAAAACTTGAAGTTGATGAGCTTCAGTATGAACCTCTTGTGAATGATGAGAGCCTTTCAGAACCAGAAATAGCGATCAGTACCCGTACCACAGTGAATGAGATTCTGCTTGAAAATGAGAAAATGGAAGCGCACGAGCTCCAACTTGAAACTTATGTGAATGACCATTTTATATCTGAAATAGCTATCAGTGTGCTAGTAAACGAGAATCTGTTAGAAGTTGAGAAAATGGATGAACTAGAGCTTCGACTCGAAACTTCTGTAAGAGAAGAGTCAGCGGAATCATCAAATGAGATTCAAGAGAAAGAAATGGACAAACAAAGAACCACAGCAACCTGTAAACATCAGTTGGTGTTGCATAGGGTTGCTCTTGATAGATTAAAGAAGGATTTGTCAGATTTGACTGAAGAAAAGGTGACACTAGTGAATACTGTGTCAGACCTTAACCTGAAGTTATCAACGAATGAGAATCTATGCAAACAATTAGAAGACAAGTTGGATTTGGCTGACCAGATCCTTACCAAGACAGAGTCACTTCATTCACAAGCATTGCTGCGTAACAAGGAGCTTGAGAAAAAGTATAAATTTCTTGGAAAAAATCATGATGACATGAAAATAGCAACAAATACTGTTTATAATAGAAATCTTGAGCTAGAGGATCTACTTGAGGCATCAAAATTAGCCGAGAAGTACATTAAAGAAAACCTTTGGAAGACTGAAAATAGATTATCATACTCTGAGAAATGTAATGCAGTGATCAAGCAACACATGAATCTTATTGAGATTAGACGCCTTGAAGCAGAGAGGAAAAAAGAACTCATTACTTTTATAAGAAAAATAAATGAAAAAAATCTCCCTATCAACACTTGGTTTTGAGGGACATGACAATACTATTGGCCAGTTCGATTTTTTATTGAACAAGTCTTTGCATGGGAAAACAGATCTTAGCATGGAAAACTATGATCTCCATTCTTATGCAGAGAATTTGGAACATGTTACTGGAACACATTGGCGTAGTCCTGAGCCAGAATGTAAGTTACAATCATCTCATTTGAAGTCTGATAATGCGGTAAAAGAAGTGGGCCAGTTAAGGCTATCACTGGAAACAGCTAATCATCAAGTACAAGAGCTTGAAAAACTAATGACAAGCACAAAGGCTAAACGTGAAGATGTGGAAATCGAATCAAAGTGATACATGAGAAAGGTTTCCTCACTTTTAGCTGAAATTGATGCCTATAAAGAAAGAACATCAAGTCTTGAAGTTTCGTTGCGAGCTTCAAAGGAAAAGGAGAGAGAATTAATACATGCATTGAATGCCAACAATGATGAAAGAAACAAAATAGAAGCCTTATCTGATATTCAGGGAAAAGATCATGCTAAAGCACAGGACATGAATCACATGATTGAGAACTTGCCCAATAAATTCAAATCTGTAGAAGTGAAAATGGAAATTGCTGATGAAGAATTTGAAGGTTCCATTCAAAGAGAGCAAGATCTAATTGAGAAGCTTAATTATACTAGGCAACAACTAGTGCATCAAGAGAAAGTTTTGGAAGAAAGTATTGCCAGGAGCAGGGAGATGATATTAATGAATGAAGCTCTGGTAAAGGATTTAGAGTTCAAACTTCAAGATGCAACACTGAGTTTTAAACAAAAGGAATCTCAAGTTATAGAATTGTTTGAGAAGTTAAAATTTCTTGAAGAAGAAAAGGCAATATACAAAGATGAGGCAGTTGAAGCTAATGAGATTAGTGCTGCACCGAAGGCAGAGCTGGAAGCAAATGCAGTGAAATCGGTATTCCTGGAGAACAAAGTTGAAGAGCTTAATCAAAAAATTTTACAATATCATTCAGAATTTGAGGAAATGGCTTTGGAAAATGAAATGATGGCTGGCACAAATTCAAAGCTTCAGACAAGTTTGGAAGCTCATCAACTCAAACTTGAAGAACTAGACCAGTATTTGAGCTTGAATCTTGCAGAGATGGAAGCAACTGCTAGACAGCTTGCTTCTAATGCAAAAACCATGGAAAAATTAATGGATGAGAATTCAGGGTTGCTGGAACTCCAATCTGCAATGGAATTGTGTCTTAAGGATACTGAGGTCCAGCTGCATGTAGCAATTGAGAAATTTGAAGGAAAAGAATATGAACTTACAGACTTGAATGACAAGATGTTTGCACATGAAACTCAATTGAGAAATTATGAAGATCAGTTAAGTGAATTAACTGTCATTGCATCAAATCGTAGAGATAAGCTAGTAAGCACTCTTAAGGAAGTGCATAATATGGAAACTACGATTGAGCAACTTCAGAGAAGCTTAGATGAATCCAAAAATGCAAATGCCTACTTAACCAGGAAAAATCTCAGCCTATCTCAGGATTTAGCAGCAAAAGAGACAAAAATGAAAGAGTCACTAATTAAGTTTGATACTCTTGTTATCGAGAAAGATCTTATGTCCTCTCAACTTCATTCATTTAAGGAAGAAATTGTGGCTCTTATGCAGCAGCTTAACTCTGACAGGGAGATGCACCAACTGCAGGTTGTTATTTGTTTGCCAGATGTTTCTATTTGAGATATTAAAACATTTAGTCTCAGTTCATGAAAGTACTGTTCTTTCATATTTAGTTGTAATTTTTAGGTAAAATATTTTTATTTGAAATTTTTTCTCCAACAGATGACTACCTCCTTGGAAGAAAATGACAAACTTTTTGAAGCTCAGAAAAGAAATATGGAAGAACTTGAAGTAAGAGTGATCAATCTCGAAGAACAATTAAGTGAATCTAAGACCGCAGAAATCTCTCTGAAAACCCACGTGGAAAATCTTAAAGCAGAGTTAGCTGATAGATCACTTATGCAAGAACAAAATTCCAAGCTTGAACAGAAGGTTGAACTTGCCAAGAAGAGATATATGGAAAAGGTACTCTTTTATCTTCTATTTTATTGCAAAATCACAGGTTTATAGCAAAATGATAGTCAATCAGTTATGTTTAATTTCTTTACAAAATTGGCTATGGAGAAGGAAGCTATACCGATCAATGAGCGGCATGCAAGCGTAGTTGAAGAAAGAAATAATTTACTTCAGCAACTGAAGAAAGTTCAAAATGAATTATCTTTAGCACGTCGAATCATAGAACAGCAGGTAATCTATGCTAGTTTCTGGTGTCACTACTTTCTCCACCATAGTATTTTGACTACAAACTGAGCTCATTTAATGAAATCACTATTTAGTTATTCGCTCATTCTCTTGCGAGTGTAGTCAGCATCTGAAATTGCTCCTGGGAGTTTACTATTTCGGTTAGTATTTTGTTCCTTATTATTGGGTTCTCTCTTCTTTGAGGTAAAATTACAACCCCCTCGTGATCAAATTGAGGGAACAAAGACATGAGATGCATTTTTATACCGGTATTAAATTTTACAAAATGTAGCTTTCTCCAACTGGTGGTAAGCAAGATGGGTCATACTATGCTCATCGTTAAGGTGTGATTGAGGAACTAACTTAAAATGTAGCTGAATGAAATTTCTTGAGACATGGCCTTATTAGTGTTTTTGTTAGTAAACTTGTGATTCCAATATTCCATGATTGAAGAACTGATGTTCAAACAGTTCTTGGAGGCCACTTTATCAGTAAGTTTTGTGACATCAGATTTTTCATTTTTTTATAAGCTACATCCGAACTGTGTGATTATCCTTTTGCTCCCTGTATAATCACCCCTATTTTTTTTTTTCTGGTCCTCTTACATTTGATTGTACTCCTTTTCTGAACAAACAATTTCTCTCTCACTTGCTCTTGAACTTGCAGGCTAGAGAAGGAAATAAGAAACCTACACTTGTCAACATAAATCTGACCAATTCGAGTGGTTGTCATTGTCAAACACCCAAATCTAAGGAACCTACACTTGTCAACATAAATCTGGCCGATTTGAGTGATAGTCATAGTCAAACACCCAAATCTAAGGAGATTGCAGATCCTAGGAACAAGTTGAAAGAGACCCCAACAGTGCAACAAGTGGTGAGTTAAACTGCTCTTTCAAAGAACACCATGCCCATCCATTTGCAATATAACAACTCACATTTAGCAATTTATTGCTATGATGCTACTACAGGTTCAGAACACAACCACACAAGATAAATCGAAGGCTGTGATGGACGTAAGCTCGAAATATCTCATATCAGGTGCCCCCAAGACCCTTGCATGTAAGTGATCAAGCAAAAGACCCCACAATTCAGGCTCGAGAGTCAACTTCTCTACTACATCCAACAACACATGCTGATGAAGAAGATCCCAGAGAGCTTTGGCATTCATGTTCATATTAGGAGTCGCTCTATTTTCGATGCTCACTGGAATATTCCCCGGAAGGAGATATTAGAATGATTGTGTGAATACTCTCCACAAAACAAAGCATGCATGCTTTCCTGTTTTTTTTTCTTTTCTTTTCCTTCTCTAATCAACAATAAAGCTTTGATTGATTCATTTTATGTGCTTTTGTTATGATGTTGGAAGCTCATTATTGTGATACATGATTGTATTTGACCACCTTGTTTGTTTGATTGAATTCTACTTGAAAAATATATTTTGTTCCTTCTCAGTGCTCTTGTATTTTTTAAAACCTCATAATTTTTAAATCATCTTCGATCCCTTGATTTCTGTAGAGGTGTCTAAGCGGGCTATTGGGCCGGACATGATTTTTGCCTAATTGACTATGTATGGGGTATTCTTAATTAATTATTTATTAAAAAAATTCATCAGATAATTTGTTGTTCAACCGAAGATAACCAAGATCTTATCAGATCATGCCTCTCTCTCTAAGCATACACATACAGATTAAGAATTTTTAATATTTTTAGAATTATAAAAAATCCATATTAGGACGTAATTTAGATTTTAGAGCGAGGGCGTGGTCGTTGGTGGTTGGACAGACGGCACCCTGTACGCTGTTCTACCTGCATTTCCCAATCCTATCCGCATCGCATCATCCATTCCCACTACGACACTGCACCCTTTTTTTCATCCGACGACACATCCACCACGGTTCTCCTTCTCTCCCTCCGCCGTCCCTTTCACGCCACAGTCCCCGGAGGGCTGCCGCCCTGCCTTGTCCCTCTCTCCCTTCCTCCATTATTGCGCTCTCCCCCTGTGGCTCCTCCTCTGTCCAGCGCGAAAGAAAAAAAACTCGGATTGCATCGGCCCCCCTTTGGGCCTTTGGCATCCACTACTCGAGCCAATCGACCACGTCCCCGAACGCCTATCGCCATCCCTCCGTAGAACGTTCGAGACGATCTCCTACCCTCGCTGCGGCAGTTTCCATCTTTTCCCACAATCAAAATGCGTTTTTTGGAAGGTATGCCTACTTTTTTCCCCCTTCTTTTTTCCGAAGGATCCTTCATCCTTTTTGAAGTGTTTTTGAAATTCCAACCATTGGAAGGTGAAAGCTGTGTTATTTTTGATTGTGTGGTCAAATGGAAGTGTTTCTGCGGTTATTGATCCATCTGAAGACCTATGAGCTTTAGTTTGGCCGCTGGATTTTGGAATTCTTAGCTAGGGTTATTGTTCGTGCATAGCATTTTGATTTTGGTTCTTTTCCTATTTTAAACACTTGCGAAGCATGTCGAAGCTTTACTCTCAAAACAAACAAGGATTATAATCTGATCTATTATATTCTTTTTCTTTCTTCTTAACTTTGCCTACTGCAGATTTTGGATTTGATGACTAGCCTCGTGAACAATATGGTAGCCTCGCAAACAGATTTTGGATTTGTTTCTCAAATGTTTAATCTTAACCATGGGAATTCGACAATCAGTTAGGTTGCCTGGGCATGTGAATTGTCAATAACATATAATTTTTCGGATAATGAGGCTATCAGGCATTCAAGGTCATCATCACTCAGGGTCTGCACAATCTGAAGAATCAGCCTTGGACATGGAGAGAAATTTATGTAATCACTTCTATTCATGCAGTCCATCTCCCCTACAACCTATTGCATCAGGCGGTCAACATTCCGAAGGCACTGCTGCATACTTCTCTTGGCCAACCTCAACACTGTTGCATGGCACTGCGGAAGGTCGAGCTAATTATTTTGGGAACCTTCAGAAAGGAGTATTGCCTGCACATCTCGGACGGTTTCCAACCGGACAACAGGCCACAACATTGCTTGATCTGATGACTATAAGGGCATTTCACAGCAAGATTTTGCGTCGCTATAGTCTAGGTACAGCAATAGGATTCCGCATAAGAAAAGGTCAATTGACAGAGATTCCAGCAATCCTCGTCTTTGTTGCTCGGAAAGTTCATAGAAAATGGATCAGCCACAGTCAATGTCTTCCATCTATGCTTGAGGTAATCACTACTATTTATTTTTCTTCTCCTTGTTATTTCTTGGATTGCTAGTAGAATTTGATGCTTGATACCATGCATCATTGTACAGATTACATATAAGGATGATTAATGTTATTAACAATATAATAACATTAACAACGGTGCATTAGTTTTGTGCATCCATCTAAAATTATTGGCAATCACAATTCGTTTTGTGGTTGTTGTATGCGTTTATGGAGTTTTGGTGAACCATATAAACATGAGAAATTCATTTTGATGCAGCTTACTTCTTTCTGAACAGGGACCGGGAGGTGTATGGTGTGATGTTGACGTGGTGGAATTTTCTTATTACGGTGCACCTGCACCAACTCCCAAGGAGCAACTGTACAATGAGCTTGTAGATGGATTGCGTGGAAGTGATCCATGTATCGGTTCAGGTTCTCAGGTACATTCACTTTTTTGCTTCAATTTGTTTATTGTTCATTCTAAACCTTTGTAACCGATTCTAAACACATACAAATCTCTATCTACTTGTTCTGACTATCATCGATAGAGACCAGAATATCCTTATTCTCTGGTTGATGCATAACCAGGTTGCGAGCCAAGAAACATATGGAACTTTAGGTGCCATTGTGAAAAGTCGAACGGGTAATAAACAAGTTGGTTTCCTCACTAATCGCCATGTTGCAGTTGATTTGGATTACCCTAACCAGAAGATGTTTCATCCTTTACCACCTAATCTCGGTCCTGGAGTTTATCTGGGTGCTGTTGAAAGGGCAACATCGTTTATAACAGATGACATTTGGTATGGGATCTACGCCGGAACTAACCCAGGTAAAAACGAACTTAATAGTTCAAATTCTTACGGTTTATAATGCTTAGTGTTTACATGTTTCATCTGTATATACTTAATACATGTTTCATCTGTATATACTTAATGCCCTTTCCAGGGCTTGTTTACTTGGAAACTGTTAAAGACTGGGAACAGCACAATTCTAAAAATGGCTAATTGCCTAGGTGTAGAATTGAGTAACTCAAGCAAGTATAGGAACACTTTGGGGTGCCCCACACATCTTGACATATCAATGACTAGGACAACAACTCACCCACGAAGTCCCAATCAATCAAATCGAATATGATCTCAATTTTCCTTAAAGTAGTTAGTCACTTAAGTGGGGGGTCTGCTTCTTCAACACCATGTTAAGCTTCGTGGGGAAATTCAATCCGACTTAAAATTACTGGGCACTTGGATAGGAATCTCTGCACACTGAAATGGGCACAGCAGAAACTGGGGAATCGGGACTAATGATTATGATGCTTCTAAACTTTGATAATAAATAACATTCCTCAATCGGGGTTAAGGGTAAAATGGAACTTGTTAGTTGCATGTATAAAGGTTGGAGATGGAGTGGAGGGTGTCATTTATCCCAACTGCTCATGCTCTACGATTCCCAGCCGTAACTCTTACTTCGTATTGCGCCTGCAGAAACATTTGTGCGGGCAGATGGTGCACTCATTCCTTTTGCTGATGACTTTGATGTGTCTTGTGTCACCACCACTGTGAAGGGCTTGGGTGACATTGGAAATGTCAAGGTCATAGATCTACAATCACCAATCGGCAGCCTGATTGGGAGGCAAGTGGTCAAGGTTGGAAGAAGCTCTGGATTGACGACTGGCACTGTGATGGCGTACGCTTTGGAGTATAACGATGAAAAAGGGATATGCTTCTTCACTGATTTTCTTGTCGTGGGTGAGAACCAGCAGACGTTTGATCTGGAAGGTGATAGTGGAAGTCTCATAATTCTAACAGGACAAGATGATGAGAAGCCACAGCCGATAGGGATCATCTGGGGTGGGACTGCGAACCGGGGAAGATTGAAACTGAAAAGTGGTCATGGCCCAGAGAATTGGACGAGCGGAGTCGATCTTGGTCGCCTTCTTGATCTTTTGGAACTCGATCTTATAACGACTAGCGAAGAACTTCAAGGTTTACTTCTCTCATTTAACTATATCATTTTCTTCCTCATATCGATTTTGACATGTTCGATTTTTGTTCTTTTTTCTCTCCATCGTAATCAAAGATGCCCTTCAGGAGCAAAGATTTGCTCTAGCAGCGGCTATTAACTCTACAGTTGGCGAATCATCTCCTACAGTTTGCACCCATCCAAACGAAAAGATGGATGATATATACGAACCTATTGGTATTAATAACTCTCGGTATCTCCCCGCACGGAGGTGTGCTTCTGTTCCAGAAACTAATCCATCTCCTGCAGGTGTTGAGTTTCGGGTAGATACTGTCGAGGTGGCAAACAAGGTCGAAGAACATCAGTTCATCCTGAACTTCAGCACTTCCCCTGTGCGTCGGGATCAAGAGGATGGACCGGAAAGGAAAAACCTGTCATCATTAGCAAACTCATCCGGCGAAGATCTGTGTGTCTCCCTGCATTTAGGCGCCCGAGGCCATAAAAGACAACGATCAGATCCAGCATTGAGCATTGATCATCAAACACAATGAAGCTGGCTGCTTATTTAACCGTTGGGTTACTCGGTCGCAGTTTGATAATGCGATGGAGTTGCAACAAATGCGTTTGGTAAAGTTTATGTAGGGATTTGAGTCGCGCCCAAGCTGAAAGGGCCGAGCAGGGTTCTAAGTTCAAATGATCGATCAGAACATACCAACTAGGCCACTGCTATGGTAGATTGAAGTTTCCCTTGGTATTTTCTCGACACTTTTTGATGTCTTCTCATCGCATAGCTCAAAAATCTTAATTGTGTTGTTGGTTGCATATGCAATAAAAGTTGTTTCAAGATCTTTCCAGGAGTCTCTTTACGTCTAACTTGGCTTTGCGATGCAGTTTGAAGTTAACTGCGCGGGTTCTTATCGAATGGCTTTTATAGCAAGACTCGCATTCTATTCTAGAGTAGGGTTCTTTTCTAGCTCTAGACTCTCCCTTGTGAGGTTTAGTAGGATGAGCAGAACAAGGGTGAGGGCATTTTTAGGCTGAAAATGATAAATCAAATTAAATTAATTGAAATTGAAATTGAAAAAACAAATAATACAAAAAATAAATAATATTACATGTGAAAAAAGATTTTTTTTTTTTAAGTTTAAAAAGATACACATCATGAAAAAGAATATTGCAATTGCAAGAATAAAAATAGAAAATTTGAGTGAAATGTTATTAAAATACGATACACTTAAGTAGAAGTTTAGAAGCTAGAATTGTAAAGTTTGATGGGACACATTGGATTCGAATAATTTAAACAAATTAAATTAAAAAATTTCAACTAATTTAAAAATATATCTAAACGAGCTAATCTACGTACTTTATGGATAAAAAAAAGTCTAACTCTAGTGTAGCAGTAAGGGTGATTAGTTATCTCTCAGATATCCTTATTTGATTTCTAGTTATGCCACATTTATAAAAAATTTTCTTCTAAATAGGACACTTACAATTAAGGGATGCTAGACTTCTAGACCACCCGTCGTAAATACTTCTCGATTTACCTGGTAGTCAGTAGAAAATTTTTGTGAAACCAGACCGACCTTTTTAAAAATAATTAATGAGTAATTGGATTTATCTTTATCTATAAAGAAGAAACTAAAACATTCAAAACTTAAAACTAAAATAGTCAACCAGCTAAATTTAGAATTTTCAACTTTTTTTATAGACTTTTTTTATATATTTTTCCTAACCGACCACCTACATGAGTTAGATCGAATATTTCTCAACCAGCTGGGCTGGCAAGCTCCGCCCATCTAATGATGAGTTTTGGTCGGTTCTGCCAACTCTAAGCATTTTTCACAATTTAGAATTTAAAGACAATACAATTCAATCTCATAAATCTGTCTTAATTGACAAAAGCTCATAACAATAAATAAATAAAGACTGATACATGATTTGAAGAAGAAAAAAAAATTTGAATCCAATTCTGAGTTTACCTTACAAAACATACACAATGAAAAAAAAAAATGAAAAAAAAAGTAAAAAAATAAAATAAAATAGAGCATGATCAACCCTATCAGCATGGATTCCAGAGTAAGTTATGATACAAAGCAAGTTCCCGTTCATGCTTAGTTAAAACTAACAAAATATGTCGAAAGAAACCAGTATCAAACACTTTGGAAACTGACTCCTCACTCTTGCTTTTTGGGCTTATGGATCTTCACATATGGAAAGAAGCCGAAGAGGAGAACAACCTGCGGCTCCCAGCCGCGCTGCTGCGCCCGGCAGAACATCAGAAATGTGTTTGCAAAGTATGAATTGAATCCCATAAGCACATGCCACCACGCATGACCTTGAGGATTAATATACCAGTGCGATAATTTCTTGCAGAATATTCGGTCGAACAACCAGCATAAGGTCCCCAGGGAGATAGTCAACATGTAGAGCTTGACGAGCCGTTTAGCTGCAATATCTGTTGTTTGTATGTAGTACTTATATATCCGAGGGACACAGAGAAGGCAAAGGATGATATAGTGTATCTTGAAAACTATTCCAAACCGGGCAAAGAAATGAACCACAGCAAAAGCAGCACCGTATATGAAGAGAAAAGTCGGCATAGTGCTCCTGTAGTGCCAATCTGGCGAGTAAATAACATAAAGATAAAGAAGCATCTCCCATACCATTGGTGTTTCGTCACCCTGCTGTAGTCTGGAAGAGATCATAAAAAACATGAAAAATTGTTATATTCAAATATTCAATGCATAGATAGAAAGCTATGATACGATCTTTTTAAAAATATGTTCCACAGACAAACAACCACTACGACAAACTAAAGCCTGAACACATAAATGCTTGTAAAAGTTCCGTTACTAAATTTTCAAAATGTCACTACAGTTTGTATAAGTCAACTCTTCAAATAACAAAATCTATACTTGAGGCATTAGCGTCGTAAATGTAGATTGAAATATGGAGATCAAATATTATATCCCTCTAAATTTTGATCTTACAAATATATATTTCACGTATGTGAGTTTACCTTTAAACATGATATGCAGTGTCTTCGGATCTGAACACTAACTAATGTACCTAAGAAACCTTGTTATTTTAGTATTATCTGTTCAGAATTTGGGCATGATACCTGACTAAAAAAAAAAAGATTAAAAATAAAATCCTTAATGGAAACTGATGAAAGGAAAAGAAAGACAAAAATCAATGTTTGTCAATAGCATCTAATAGTTTTTTGCAACCTTTTTATTTTAGTATATATCTGTTTAGTTCTTGGGCAAACTAAAAGAAAATATACAATAGAATCCATAATGGAAATTGATGGGAAAAAAGCAAATCAAATAAATAGTTGCAGGTTATAATATAGGAATTTAAAATATATAACTTTAATCCAATATCAATAATTGTAAATTTTTATTATTGGCCAGCTTCTAATGGTGTAAATCACGATAGTCAATATTGGTATCATCATTGCATTTTCTAAGCACATACGTATCAGCGGGATTGTGATTGATGAGAAAAAACTCTTAACAATCATATATATATATATATATATATACACGAAAACAACAAGATAAGTTGAAGTATTCGCATTTAACTATTTAAAATTTAGTAATATATCATTTTCTCATCCAATATCTTCATAATCTACAATTATCTCATCAATTCTCTTTGATCAAAACCCTCTCTGAATTAGTCGTTTATTATTTGCCATCACTTTCTAAAAAATTAAGTAATAAATAATTAATACGATATATAATTACATATTTTAAAACTAGAGAATTAATAATCAATAAAAATTAATGTAACATAAATAGCACTACATAAAAACAAAATAAAATCCTAATCTGATTAGCCAATGTGATACAAACTAATGCATAATAATCTGATATTAAAAGTGAATAAATATTATCAATAATCTAATACTAAACAACAAATGGATAAACAAATAAATAAGATGTCTTATTAAACAAATAAATAATATTATTAATTCGATTAATCTGATATTAAAAATAAATAAGCAAATAAATAACCAAAAAATATTATTAATAAGATCATCTTATATTAAAAATAAACAAAACAAATTAATAGTATCATACAATTCTCAATAATATTATTAATAGTATTGATCTGACATTAAAAATGAAATAAATAAACAAAATTTTATGTACAGAATAATAAATAATAAAATGTTATTAGTAGGATCATTATTATTAAATTCAAAATTGTGTTTCAGGTGTAATATTATATAACATATTATATATATAATCTAATATTATAGGTGTAATATCACAAGGAACACCTAAGTTTTGATGCCTGGAAAAGCTGCTTCTTCCATGAGAAAATCTCCTTTTGGATCAATGGCATTAGACTTGCCTTCTTCCTCAATTGGTAATGGGATCTCTTCTTCCTTTCAGAACTAAACCCCATCTTGATTCCCACAATGTCACAACGGATGATTCTGCCAACCATGATGTTAACAACATTTATGAGGTATATGTGAATTTAAAGTGATAATATACAATATATGAATTTCTAATCATGACATTTATGAGGCATAGGGAAACAAGGACTTCTACCATAGATGTATGTTTTTCCCCTTTGAGTCCTACACGTCTATCAGTGTGCTGCTAACAGAAGTTAAATATGGCCACGTAGAGAAAATTACATTGCAAAGACATGAGTTGTTATTAGTTGAAAAGAAAATGCACAAAGACAAGCAAAGGAACTTACACATTTTGTAACGTGGCATGGAATATCATGCTCCCAATTGCAAGGATCATATTGGAAATATGAAGAACACTAAATCTTTTCTCAAACCCTTGTCTTAGGGCATTTATCAAGCCAATGAGCGCCAAAAGAATGCACGGAATGTTTGATATAGTGTTGTAAAATTCGGCAATATATGAAGAATATGCATAGTTCTCCTCACAAAGTTCAGTAGTAGATGTCACAGGTCCCCAAAAGCTTGATATTCCTGCGTCGTCCATTTCTTCAAACTAGAATAAAGAAGAAACTCAGACTACCATAACAAGAAACCCTGCAAGCAAGAAACAACACATTATTGAATTATTTAGAATAATAATGATTTCTAAAGTAGATAATTTTGTTTCCATAAGTTCTCTATTGTTCTATGAAAATGAAAGTAGTATGCATGCCTGATCTATTAAGCATTCCATCCCCTAAAAGTATACATAATGCTTTTAGAGTAAAGTTCAAACAAAGAAGCTGGGAAGTACCAGGATCAATCTACAGAAATTGGAAACTCAAAATAGAATAGGCAGGCTATTTTTATTCCATAACTATCAAACTCAACGTACCATAACTGAAGCAACATTGACAATCACACTAAAATAAGACCACAGAAGCAACAAAGTTACATATGCGTACTTTCCAAAACTACAAAAGCTACCTTTTTAACACTCATGAATGTCTTCGACCTTCTACGATCCAAGTTAGTATATATGCAAATAGGATCCAAAATTGTTCAAACTACAATTAGTACCAACCCTTCCCTCCAAATCAGATTCTAATAGATCAACAAGCCAAACTATAGCAAATTTGTTCAATTTATTTTACGGTCTAAACTATCCAATCAAATAAGCAAAATAACTCTTCAAACTGGATTCCCGCACGCCATTATCCTCTCGTGGCCCGAACAACAAACAGACGCAGCCATTCCGATCCCCGACTCCAAACACGAAAGGGCAAGATCCGTAGGAAGGCATGGATGCAGAAATAGGCAAATAGGCTGGGAGAGAGGGAAATCGCACCTTTGGGAATCAGTCACCAACAGAGCAGAGCGACGATCGACGCGAGATGCGATTAGGGCTGGGCGACGCTTCCATCTTTAATTTAATTTATTTTATTAAGCCGCTTTAGTTTCCTTCTGCTTTATTTATTCTTTATGTTTTCATTTCGACCTGTTGTTGGCGTCAGAGGATTGAACCGAGCTGCTCGATCCGACTCGGGTTCAGATTATTGTAACTCGTGGCTAATTTAAATGGTCGGACAATTCCATCAGATCCGATTAGTTTGGTATATTTGATAATGAGAATGGTAATAAATTAATTAAGGGAAAATGAGTTTAGCGATAACTTTAGGAAGAGTTGCATTACGAAATTAAATGTATCAAATCAATATCTTGATTATAATTCTTGTCGATTAAGGATCAAGAATGGAAATGAAATAGTCCTTTCGGGATGGGGCGATGGCTAAGACATGGGAGTACCACATGAGGTTAAGAGGTTGAAACTTGGCGCGCTCAAGTATGCCTCCCTCATGCCTTGTTTACCTCCTCCGTGTTGGTTTAGGAATAGATTGATAGAGACGCTAAAAGCGTATGAATTGCCTTTGTCAAAGAATGGAAATGAAATAAATTTCATTCTCACTAGAGCCTCTTAAAGACTTAAACCCATCTAACAATAGCCTGCTATAGATTTAATATTAATATAATCGGATTCTTTGTTGAAAATTGTCTACTGTAGATCAATATAATCTGATTCTTTCTTGAAATCTCGTATTGATGAGACTTTATATAGAGGACTACTGTTTATTTGTACATAAATTCATCAAGTAATTTTTTTAAAACTAAATTAGTTTAATTTAATAGTTTTCAATGTTTTAACATATGGATATCACTTTTATTTTTTTTCTCTTTTTCATTCGGACATAAATTCCATATCAGTACTTTTTTTTTACTTAATTTAGTTTAGTTTAATAATTTTTTATTTTAAAATCATATGGATATCAT
>JBBPFP010000068.1:5332764-5345848 GCA_037974795.1 Kaempferia galanga
GCATTCGTTATTTTTGGTGAGTAGGTAACTTCTTGCTAAGCTCTTTGCTTATAGTTGCATTTCCTCCTACTGCAGATGAGGGGAAAGGGAAACAGAACTGAAGGCGACAGGGCGATGATGTGTGTGTGGTAGCTGAGCATGGAAATCTGAGGACACCCAGAGTTTAAAAGAATAAAATAGAGAATTATTCTGTTATTCAGTTCCGCATTAGATTATTTCAGACATTCTTGTTAATTAATACTGTACTTAAAATTTCCTTTGAGCATGCATGTGAGTTTGGTTAAAAGCCTAGAAATTTTATAGTTCTGTTATATAGTACTTGTATTACATGCTAGATAAGTACAGTAAAATAGAACAAGTAGTAAGTAACCCCGTCCTTAAGACCAGTAGATAAGGGCGGGCGTTACACAAAATGCCTCACGGCATGTCCAGTGGATTCCATTACAAAGCTGGCAAAGTGGTAAATGCACCAAGAGTTACAAAAGCAATAAAGGACTTTTATGATTTGTAATTTATTTTATAGTCTGTTGATTTGCCATCATTGGATGTTGGTAATTATGAAAACTTTTCAACTTATTAGTAGACTAGTATAAATACACCATCTAGGGTGATTTGTAATGCAAGTCATTTTGAGTTAAATTATAAACTCAAGTTCAAGCCTCCACCCTTTTCTTCCATCAGCTTGAAGATGGTCTCAGGCTCCTTAATTGAGGCAGCATTATAATACAGTACATAATGTGATCACAGATGGTGTCAGTGTTGTTGTTTGTTGGGGAGTATAAGAAGGAATCCTCCTCTTCAAAGGTCATGGACTCTCACAGGTACTAGGCAGGTTCCTTCAAGGCAAACTCTGACAAAAGCAGAGGAAACATGGAAACACTTAAGGCTAGCATCTACACTGAACTAGGTTCAAATCTAATACCACTTGATGTAGCACAAACAAATTGTACTGCAAAAAAATGCTTGAATAATAAGGGAAAAAATATTAAACTTGAAGATATTAGTCCAAGGGATCCTATCCCCTTTTATAAACTCATAACATGACCAAATCAGCTTTAAAAAAAAACTAAGTTATCTCTAAGGTACAACAAACTTTAAAAGGTTTAGTTTATCACTACGAGATATAACAATTGCTTCAAAACTTAAAAACTTATCTAGTTTGTAAACTATATAATTATAGAAGTTGGTAAATTGATCCCCATTCTTGGAGTGCATCATCAGATAATTTCAAGGTGGAAAAGGGAAAATATCTACCTAAATTTAAAGTTTTTGAGCATAAGTGGCTTGCTTCTTGACAAATACTAGTTTCACATAATTTATATTAAATTTTGTAGCACAATTCTATTTGTAAACAAGCTAATTCCATCATGACTTGCATTGAGATTTTATTCTCTTACTAAATCAATTCGATCCACAAGGAATAAATTGAAAGATGAAGATTTCCAGAATGTCAAATACCTGTATAGGAAACAAAAGAACCAGCACTGCTGAACCGACAAGAGATGCAACACCCAGCTGCTGATACAGAAGAGTAACTGAAATGATAATCCGAAAAGGAGCTGACCACAGACTGTGAAGTTGTTGGCACACTTGCTGTAGAAAAAGTGGAAAGAACTGTTCAGTTATGCCACATATCTTAAGTAACATCAGAAGGTAAATTAATTAATTGAACTAGTCGACCACAGTGTAGTACCCTTATTCATGATATGCATTTAAAAGAGATAAATAGCAGTTTGTATCTAGCATCAAAATAATACAAAACAAAATACAGTAAAAAAATGTTCTTAAAATCAGACCTTGGTCCCAGGGAGAAAAATAAGTCAATAGGAACATTTTCTAATTTTCCATCTTACTGAAAATTGTTGGCAATTTTAGCAGTTATGATGAACTGATTTCCTCAGCGTCATCTCATTTATATAAATAGGTTTAGCCAGAACCTGAAGTGTCTGTGCATCAGTTGTCATCAAGTTGGTTATTTTTCCTGATTGAATTTTGCTACGACTCTCATGAGTTAGTCTTAGTGATTTCCGAAACACAGCTGCAACCTGTAATCAAAAGAACAATCAAATAACTTCTTCCATGCAACCATGGAACCAAAGTAAGCATAAAACAAGAACAAACAATCTAAATCAAATGTATAGCAGTCTGTAAAATTTTGAAGGTCATGTGAGAAACATCATAGCAATTAAAGCATTATATTGCCAATCTTATTGAACAATCCCAATTCAAAAACAGTCAACAAAAACATGAGTCAAGGCAATATTCGATTATGATAAGGTGTCAATGTCCCTTGCACTTCATAAGAGTACAGGAAAATGCCATGTCTACAGCTTCAAATGGTGCCAAAACAATTTACTATATTGATCGAAATACAAAATTTCCTGAGTATCGACCTTCTGTTAAACCAAAGTTGGTATACTCAAAAGCAAGAACTTAAAAAACAATTTCTATTTCAGTACACGATCAGACTGATTATAACAATATCATGTGAACCAACTGAAATTCTTGTAAGAGTTTTAGATAATCTTGGACTTATATCAATAATAGAATAAGAATGGTGGTCCAAATGGAGAAGAGCTTATGGAGTTTTGTGTAATTCTTGTGTTTCCCTTAGGCTAAAAATTGAGAAAAACAGTGATAAGACATTGATTCAACTTACCATACTCTATGAATCAATGTGATAGCTATTAGAAAGCAACATGCACAAAAAAAAATAATATAACAGAGATGGAATACTAATATGAATGCGTATAGTTCCCAGAAAGGATATAAATTATGTATATGTATAAATATATATGTGTGTAATTGTGTGTGTGTGTGTATAAATATATATGTGTGAAGAGCATAGATCCAGTAGTTTATAGAATGAGAAAAGATGGGTTGAGATACTATTACATGGTTACAAGAGTTGAATCTAATAGAGCCCAAGATATAATGGGGACTATGAGGCTAGTGGAAGTATAAGACATCTAGTCAATTCCAAATAGTTGGGACAAACTCAGCTTGATGATGATCATGCTGTAATAGAAGCCATAGGTAGAAGGAATAAATACTGTCAATTCATGAATCTGGGAAAGTTAGACAGGCATTGACAAAGGACAACACTAATGCTTTCCAAGTTTCATGAAGGATATCAAAGTTACATCTATACAAATCTGACTGTAGATATGTATTCAATATATATTAATTGCTTGATGCACAAGAATTTGCTTCTAGTTCTAGAACATGCAATCAATCTGCCAATAAACATACAATATGATCATATGATTGGAAAAATATTAACAATAAAAGAAAATAGGTTAAGGGTACGTGTGTCTATGTATGGATTCATATATGTATCTACATCTACAGTGCAATCAGACAACAGACTATTAAACTAGCCATGCATCCTTGTATAGAATTCAATGGAGGGATATGAAGTCTACAGATTTCCCCAAGCAATTGGGGCAAACAGAGCTGTACAAGGATGATGGCATGCATAACATGGAGAAATGTATTACATGAATAAAACTGTAATTAAGGCAACTTAGGTAATGGAAAGAGATGTGTAGCATACCAAAGTAGCTCGCAATCTAAAACCAACTCGCATTACATTCTGAAAGTATTGTGCTTCCACTAATACTCCCAGTGCCTGAACAACAGAAAATTCACAAATAAAAAACTGCTACCAATATAATCTTCTACTTGATGTCAGTAGCAAAAGGGAGAGGTACAAAAAACAGAGGTTTGGTAAAATAATATGATGAATATGCAATTGGTTTTGGTTAACAGAGTTCAAGAGCACTAATACTTTATTTTTTAGCTGCTACTAAAGTTTTTGCCACTTAATATAAATCCTTAGGTAGGGAAAGGAAATTACATAATCTCTCACAACTGTACAGAAATAGCAACCAAAAAAGGAGGTCTGGAGGGAAAAAAAAAAGACAAAAAGAACTCCTGAAGAAAGCACAAAGATAGACTACTAGTGGTCTGTGTCTCTGTGAGAGTGAAACCATAAAGCATACAGGAGGTACAGACGTGCAATTTTGTAGCACAGCAACTTGCAGTTGCAAAAAGACAAAAAGATCTCTCTCAGTTGCAGTTGTAGGAAGTTACATAAGCTCAGTTGCAGCATTGTTTTTTCATTCCTGCGCCAGTAACTATATATTCACATCTATAATATTAAGTTCCCATTATACATAATCAGTTATTTCTCATGCAAAATTGCTAGTCCTTCCCCTCAAATCGTTTGATGCGCACTTATTTCACTCTGAAAATATAGGAAGTTGATGAACCAATTGCATCACTATTGACCATTTCTACAATGCTAGAAGCTCCAACTTTGAATTTGAGATTGATTATAGAACTGGTAGAAACACTTGATCTCACCAATGCACACTTTATTTATAATTTAACTTACCTCTGGTGTTGGATTCTACTTCTAAAAGTATAATTTTGCAGCAGGCAAAGCAATTGGTTTAATTATCAAACAAAACATTGTCCAAAAAAGTAATAATAACAAATAGTAAGAATCCTAGTGTAGCTTGCATCAAAATTACAAATAGTAAGAATCCTAACTTGCAATTGCCTAAGCATTTCATCTTCACAGAACCTGCCAGGATGTTCAAATTTTCATATGATGAAGCATACAGCAACTCTCAAGGAATTACAACTGATGAGCTATCTAATAGTTCCACTTCCTTTTGTTAAATTATAATCCCACCAGATAGCCCCATCAATTTTTCTGCATCCTTTAAATCTAAAATTTTTTGTCAGTAAATAGGAGGGATACAATATTAATCCAATATGATGGAATTGTGTATGAACTATGAACTTATGTAAATATTTACAAATGGATTCATCCATCAATTAATTTGATGGCATGGAGACATGGGTAAGTAACCAACAAAAAAAAATTGTGAGCTCAATCAACATTTTAAATCAATTTTTTTATTAACTTTTGGGTTAAAGCATCTTTTCCCTCCTTTTTATCTTTCCCTCTCCTCTCCCCCTCGCTCTCCTTCTTCTTTCTTGTCACAGCGCCCATCAACAAGGTTGCCCTGGTAGTGTATCCCTGCAATATCGTCTTGGGCTGCCCCTCCAGTGGCAATGGTAGAGAAGAGGAAAGCATAGTAGGGAGGAAGAAAAAGGAAATAAAGAAGGTTTAAAAAAAAGAATGTTGATTGGAAGTCTCAGTCAATTCTTCATCATGTCTCATTAAATTAATTTGACAAACATAAACAATTATAACATTTATGTCAGCTCATGTGATTACAATTTAGAACACAAAAAAAGTGTGCCCCCAATTGAACCAAAGAGAAAAGTTTATGTACGAACAATTGTATTTTACGCCCAATAGGTAGAGTAGCTACGCCAACATTGGTATTGCGATGCAGAGTAAAAGACTACAACATTGCAGCTTAAATCCAGATTATTTAATTGACAAAAGAAGGCAAGTGTTATTATATTAAAACTACTATATGTATAGACTCAAGAAGCTAAATGGGCTGAGCACCCAATCTTAAAGGGTGTAGATTTGGTTATAGTAACCATGTCAAGGAGTTGAATATACCGAGCACACTCTCAAAATGAGTACTTCAAGGCACTTGCTCACTAACTCACACTATGAGACTTGCTAAATAGGATACCTCAACAACTAAGGTACAGGCAAAAGAATAAGAATATTTATTTTCAAATGGACAAATTTATTAACTCCTGTACATCTTTATCTCATCTTAGTTATTTGGAAATATGTACTTTGGCAAGAACCAAAAGCTGAACAAAATTTATAGCATATGTAAGTTAAAAACTTAGAATTAAATTACATACCACTCCAGCAAAAATTGAGAAAGCATAAATGTAGCCATTCCATGCTGGTTCTTCTTGTTGCATTGACTGCAAACATGTCATTGCTTATATTAATTTAACAATGCCAAGAAAATACAAAAATTGACAGTCAACAAAGAAACAAATCCCTAAACAAGCATATATAAAGGAATAAGAATGTCACCAGCATATGGAAAAAGGAACTCCGCATACATGATTGGTATAAGAAAATTACGTACCAGTAAAAGACGGTTTAATATTAGAGGACCAACAAATTGAGAAGCATCACTACCAATCTGAGCCAAACAGGAAAGAAGTCACATAAGAAGAACAATGAGATTTGCCAACAAAAAACAGTTCCATTTTGTGCTTTGGAACTGAGAAATACATATAGACAAAATAGAGACATGAATCAGTTCCATTTTGCTGATACTTTAAAGTCACCAAGAATGTTTGAAAGGAAAACATGTTGACTGCCCTACTTCTTTAATAGCTCTATATTCAAATATACCAAGAATGATTTGACTACCCACAAACTAAAAGCATAAACTTGATGGAGAGCTTCACAAGATCATAATTCTGTCTCATAAAATTATTAACACGTAGACAACAAATTTGGCAAAAGAAACAATGGGAATTTCATAGACTACTTTCTATGATACCTTGAAAAAGCCACCAAACCAAAATCTGCACAAAAATTGAGAGGAAATTGCAATATTAACATAGGAAAATAATAATGTCGTTTTCAGGACAGGAAAAGAAAAAATAGAACATGTTCGGAATATACCTTCCTCCAAGGCTGCGATGAAGTGCTCTCAACAACCAAGGTTTAGGTTTCCTAGATTCTTCAGCCCAACAATGCTGGAATCTGAAACAAAATGGAGCAAGAAGCTATGAAGAAGCAATTGAATCAAGTTAAAAGATGTATTTAGAATCTTGAGAATACATCAGCCAATAAAACAGAGAAAGCAACCTGTTGTTCAATGTTTCTGTCTGGTCCCAAGAATCCAATTTCCAAACATCTTTCTCAGTAATGGGCCTCTTAAAGCCTTGCTGCAACAGAGGAGTCATCCATGAAAAGAATATTCCTGAGAAATAAGAAAAAAATCAGAATCTCAGATGTTATTAACGAATTTATGCTTATTTTGTCCCTAGAAAATCCATTCCTTCATTTTACTCACTAGAAACTATATTGACTTTCCTTTCAGGGCAAATCTGCTCTCCTCCAGGAAGTGGTTCATAGTCCATATCACTAATAGATGCCTCAAATCTGATGGGAGTGTATCCAGGATAAGGATCTAAACTGGGAATATAGACCAGCAAAAGAATACCAAACAAGAACTGCATGTGGAAAACAAAATTTCTTTAGCATATAAGCTTATATGCTCTGACAGAAAGAAAGAAGCAGGGGAATATTCATCTAAGTAGGCATCAAATGCACAATAAAACCTTTGCCTACATGATATCATCATACACGAAAGGTCATCTAAATAAATTGTTTTCTTTTATGTCCTAGTAGTTGGGTAGATAACATTTCATGTAGTTAGTTGAAAAAAAATGTTAATTGACCATGATAAAGTGCTATCAGTCAAATATGTGAGTGAAAAGTTACAAACCTGGGCTGCAATCTCGCTGGTATATATATAAAAAATTGATCTGCATAAGGAAAAAAAGAAAGAAAGAAAATCAGGTACTAGTTCTTTTTTATAGGTGTATAAAAATTGCGGTATGATGAACATTAGCCACTAAGATATGGTAAGGAGGAGGAATTTCTAGGTGTATTCAATATCTGATGTCCAAAGGAAATTTAACAGAAGAAAGGATTATGGATGGTTTTGGTTAAGGACAACATGCATTATGTGATACCCTTAATATTGAAAGCATAAAAAATGGGAATTCTATTCACAGTTCTTAAATTGCTTCTTCCAAAAAAAAAAAAACAAAAATAGCCTTTCCACAGAGACAAAGGGGTTTATAAATTTTCACAGAATTGATATTCTAAGAATTGTGATTTGGTTTTAGAAGGAAAGATTTACTATATAGCAGAACAAAGTACGAATTGTAGAACCAATGAGATGTGTGCATTGCATGCTACTTCATGACTTTTTAGCGGGATATAAGCAAGGTAGCTTTGCATTTGCGACCAACACCAACATACCAATTTTATGCATTAAAATACAAGTCATTTTCATCCCTATGGCTTAAATGCTTGAATGATTTTTAGCAATTGGTGACTTGATGCATGATGGCAAAAACCTAAAAGGAGTATGCCAGTGCAGCCGATGAATGGTAATTACAACAAAAATCCAAGCCACTTACATGTCATAGTGGTTTCTCACAGATAGCACGAGGTTGTAGATGGAAATGTCTCCCACTAGAACAAAAACAATTACAAAACGAATATACCACCGGAATTCACAAATATAGATTTTTGTCTCCAATCCTATCATCAGAAGCATACAGCACCAAGCAGCAGACTCAATAAGCAGTGAAACAACCTGAAAGTAGATGCAAATGGCATCTCCTTATCTAGTGAATTTTAAGTTCTCATGCTCCAAAACAAAAAATGGTAAAACAAATTGCATGATAAAAGTTAAAAACAGACTGATCCGTAAAATGCATTGTTATCAACCATCATAGTCAGATAGCAAATCTAGTACTAAGAGGAGAGAGAGAGAAGGACTAAAATCAAATAAACACTCTGATCCAGCTCTCCTTATTTCCATTTTCTCAAATATTGAAGATGATAAAATTTTACCTAGTAACAACAAAACATGGAGCAGATTAGGATCCTTGGAAAAAAATTCATAAGGATTAGCATCTTGTTATATTACCCTTTCTTTGCTCAAAATAAGATTACCTTACATAAAACTGTTTAACGAGAAATTAATGTCGCATGATTCAATTAATTCCACCATAGAAATATATTGACAGGTATTAAGCAATTTTATGGGTAACAATTGCTACTAAAAATCAATGTGCGCAGCAAAAACTAACTTGAGAAGGTGTAGAAGAAGTAACAAAGGAGCATGGAAATAATTAGATCATATAGGGAAAACAGGATGGTGATGATATGGAACAGCAACAAGCTGGAAAGCATCCACTCACTAATCCAGGAACACACTTCAGCAACTAAACATAGATTGTGCAGTTGTGGAAAGGAACAAATTATTTGAAACAATACACCAAAAAGCAAAAGGAAAGGAAATTTATGTGCATACCTCAAAGGGAGCTAGGCCTTTTTGCCCGTCCAAATTTGTAATTGACAGACCCATTACCATCCTAAATAATGGCTCTGCTATGCAGAAAAATGAAAGTATCCCCAACAAATAGTTGTAATATGGAGACTTTAGACAGTACCGCCAGACGGAAAGGTCATTCATAGTCCTCCAAATCCGGTAGAAGCAAACAGCAAAAAGGACCAAATGTGATATGCAAACTAACAAGCTCACCGTGCCACAAGGCGTGTAGGCACCAAAAGCATTCTCGACCACCATGGACCATGCTCCGTTCTTCTGTGGCCTGCAGTACCAGACCAACGGCTTGAAACCCATGGCTCCAATTCCTTCTCTCAGTTTCCTATTTATCACATGTGCTCCTTCCTTAAAACAAACAAAATAAAGGGACTTTTTTTACATTGATGCAAAAGTTGATAAATGCCCACAAAAAGGGTTCAGCCACCACCAAGCATATCTGCTAAAGGTTAGTCCATTGGTCATCCAATCAAGGATGAGAATTCTTTTGTAATACCCAAGCCAGCAGAAAGAATAATCACCCATTTGTAAGATGCGGGACTCCCACAAACTCCAAAAAAAACGGAGCGTTCTATAAAAACTCGCACTGAAGTAATAACCACCGATTAGTCAGAACTAAACCTTGCGGCAAACTCAAAATCGGATTTTTCTACGCTTCAACACAAAAAGGTTTACCAAAACCTCGCAAAGCTAAAGGAACAGAACTCGCACAAATCAAAGTGCAATCTATAAAAACAAACTGAACTCTTCCCAGAACGAAATGCAGAAAACTGATCAAAGAAAAACCGGAACAATCGCGAAGACGAACATACGATGACTAAGGGAATCCAATCCATCCACCGAATACCTTGCGCGCCGCCGCGCCGAACAAGCTTGAGCGTAAAGTCAAACACCGAAGAATGTCTCGGAGTTGGGGCTCCGCCTCGTTGTCGTCTTCTGTACCGTAATCGCTCTTCCAGGAGTAGCTGCCAAAGAAAAATTTGGATCGGTACTATCCTTTTCCCTTTCCCTCGATCTCTTCTTCCAATCAAGAAACACGACGGATTTGTGAGTGAGAGCGACGCGCAGTCGACGGCTCATCGTCAACTATGTTGGCAAAAGGTGAAGTCAACTCTGTTGGCAAATCACGTCCCAGGCTCCTTGTCAACGAACTCTATACCGTAGGAAGATGCGACGCTTCAGTTATAGGACGTTGTTTTTGGATAATTTCATTTTACCCCTAAAATTTTAATTTATGTTTATAAGAGCATGTAAGGGTGTCATTTTGGCCCCCGGGCTGCGGTGCAGCGGTAAGGGTGCACAGTTGTGTCTCAGGCACTCACGATTCGATTCTCAGCTACGGCGCATTTACAGAGATTTTTCCGCCAAATGAGATTTGTAAAACTTGCAACTAAGGGATGTTAGGCTTCTGTATTGCCCGCCGTGAGTGCTTCCCGATTTACCCTGGTGGTCGGTGGGAAACTTTCGTGGGGCCGGGTCGATCACCCCAGAGATAGTCAATAAAAGACTAACTGAGTTTATCATTTTTTTTTTAAATCATCTCATTGAACCTGATATTTATTAATTTATAAAGTCTTTAATATATGATGGTAAATCATTGGACTTAACCTTTGAGCAACAAGAAAATGGCACACTTATCATGTTTAAGCATGTACGTACTATGTCTATTTCTTTGGCACTAACATAAATAGAAACTTGAGTGATTGTTTCCCCTATGCTACTCGATGTTTCCCAATGGAGCTTATCAAATTATGTATGGGTTAAGTTATGAACCGAGGATCTAAGCCTAGAGAGCTTACCAAATTATGTATTAGTTAAGTTATGAACTGGGGACTTACGTCGGGGAGCTTACCAAATTATGTATGGGCAGTGGGTTTGTTCCGAGATTTGGATTCCTACCAACATAGCACTAGGGTAAATATTTGATCAAATGGTTATGTTACGAGGCCACTTTCATTGAATTGAACTCTATTAAGGATGATTATGTTAATATCATATCGTATATATATTAAACTCATTAGTAATATGAATTGTTTAATGTTCATGTTACATTTATGATTAGTTCAATTAGCAATATGATTTGCATTACATGTATGTCATGTCGCATATATATGTTAAATTAATTAGTAATATTAATTGCTTAATGTTTATGTCATGTTGCATTTATGTTAGTTCCGTTAGTAATTTATTTTGCCTTACATTTATATCATGTTGCATTTATGTTAAACTCATTAGTAATACGATTTGATATAAGTCTATGTCATGCCGAATTTAGGTTTAGCTCGTTATTAACATAATTTACTTTATACTTATGCAAGTAGCATTTAAGTTAAACATGTTTTTAGTATGATTTACTTTAGCGCACGAGCAGGTAGATTTACTACTTGCTAGCATGGTTTGCACGTGTTGAGTCTTTAGACTCATTAGATCCAATTAATACAGGAGATGAGACAAACGAGACAGAAGGCTATGACAAGTGAGCAATCTTGAAACGCTGGTAGTACAACCCGAAGACCTTCTAATTTATGTTTCAGCTTTAATTTGAATTTCTGTACTAAAAGATTAAGCCCTGAGACTTACTTAAGATTTACGAGATGTTTAATGACTTGGATGGCTTAGTTGGATATTATATTTATGTTATAAAAAAATTTAGAATTATTTATTTATAAGTAGATTAGGAACGTTGCAAAAGCTATATAGTAAAATTTTCTCATTTAAAGATTAAAGAGCATGTTTTTCACGATGACCTAAAACTCTAATGAACCACATATCATCATGGTTGATGTTTTTAACAAAAAGAAAATCCTATAAACTAACAAAAAATAAATATCTAAAGACTTACTTATTTTTACTTGGATTTTCATCATGTCTCGCCAACCCTGTTTGAAACAAAAATAACGATACTAATGAAAAATACAAAAATTAAGGATTTACAAACTCAATAAAATATTTTTTTTAAAAAAAATACTAATTACAAATATTCATGAATCATCATCACTGGTATCATCACCAGTACTGAAATATGACTTGGACGGAGATAAACTACTGAAAGTATTGCATAATAAATTCTTATTGTTTGTGTATATCTATCATTTCCGTATTCCTTTATGAGTTTTGTTATTATATTTCTATAATTTGCTTATCCCTTTGATATATTATGCCCTTTTTAAATTACTAACTTCTTCAGTTAAGTCATTATTTATGTTGGTGGAGTAGAAGAAGAAAAAGATCTATGAACATTATTGGCGGCTCCTTTCCCAATTTCTTGACTAAAATAATACAGTTAAAAATAATATAATAGTCTAAAATAGATTAAAAAAGTAGTTGTAGAATTAAAAAATTACGTACTAATCTACGTGAATGTTCCTCGAAATTTATAGATCCTCCCGCATGGGTTATAGATGAGTCTCCATAATTATATGCTTGATTTATTTTAGTCCGGTGACTATCATTTTGCTAATAATAGGAGAACTTACTCCAATTATCTAACGTGATAAAGGCGGACTTTTTTCCACTATTCTCAGCATGATTCAATACATGCGATCACCACATTTTAAAAAATATATATATATTTTAATTTCTAACTCTTGATAATGGTCCCAAGTGAATGGCCACTAAATGGGAAAAAATTGATTATATATATTGACTTAATTGTCTCATATATAAAATTAATCAGTTATACCTTAAACTTGAACCACCAAAATTCCTTTATGAGTCCTGCAGTATTTGAGTATGAAATTGAGTCCCCTCTCCAATAGTTATTCATAATTTGATTAATCTCGTGAATAACACTTATATAAATTTCAAATCTATCGTAAAATTACAAATAAACAATGTTAAATAATTAAAATATTTAAATAATTATAATATTTTTAATACTTACATGTCTAAAACAGATTTATACAGTAAGTTATTATTGAACCAGATCTTTTCCTTCCTTTTCTCTGTTTTTTTTCCCTCCCAAATCTTAGTTGTTTTTTTCTTCTCCTTCTCGGCCAATAGTAGTTCTCTTTTATTTTTTTTTA
>JBBPFP010000068.1:5362369-5375867 GCA_037974795.1 Kaempferia galanga
TTGACTCTGATTCTCGCCTACCAAGCATTAAGAATAGGAATGAAACAGATTTCATTTTCATTCCAGTCTCCTAAATCCGTCTACCAAGTGCCCCCTGATTTCATGTTACTTTGGGTTTTCTAGATTTATCAATTGATTTTATAGTTCGCAATGATATGAAACTAGATTTTATATGTTCATCTAGTTTTTTTTATTATATCTATACTCTAAAACATTATTTTCATATGTAATATTAAGAATAATAATTTTTTGTGTATGAATTAAATTTTTTAAATATATTTATGTTTAAAAATTTATTGATTGGTGTATGAAAATTATGTTTTATGGTATAAATATAGTGAAGAAAATTAGATGAACGTATAGAACTTGATTTTAGGTCATTTTGATCTTTTTATGTCTATTAATCGATTGTGGCTGAATTCGATATATTTAGAAATTTTAGAATTATATAGAATTAAGTGTTCAATTTTTTTAGTGATATATATGTACTTAAACATTATTTATAAATATTATATTGAGAATAATAATATTTTAAATATAAATTAAAATTTTTAATTGATTGCTATATTTTTAAAATTTATTTGCGATATTATTGTGGAGATGAACGGAGTCCGAATAGATTGCGAAGGGTAGGTGAGCTGCAAAATCAGAGTTGGGAACCTAATTTGGTAATTTTCAAATTTATTTACACCATCTTGTCAAGGGTAGGTGTTTTTAAAAACCCTTCGGTTCGGTTTTAAAAACCCTTCAAGTTTATGTTTATGCCAAGTTTATATTTCCATCAGAGTTGGAAACTCACATTGGCCAGTGTAACAAAAGTTACACCATCTAATTTATTTACATTGCCGGTTCGGTTTTAAAAACACTGGCCAACAGTAGCTTGTGAAACTTTTGTTACATTTTTTTAATAAATAAGTTAAACCGGTCAAAGGAGATCAACCGCCAATTTTCAGCAAGTGTGTAGATGAACCTAGCACTGTGCTGGTACCTTCGCAGCTGTATTGACCTCGATGATGATGTAAGCTTCATATATTTCTACTGCAAGCCTTCATGTATCTCTAACACGAGCCTTAGGTCCTTCTCCATGGGTTCCTTGTCTTGAGGGCTATGATGTAATGGAAGGATATTGTATTCATAATTTGATCTCCAATTATGATGTATTTGTAGGAATTTTTCTTTTAAGTGGATTGCGCAACCATGGAATGTTAAACTTTGGATTATCCGTTGTATGCACTTTCAGATTTACTTTAGTAGTACATTGTGTAACCATGGGATGTTAAACTTTGGATTATCTATCGCATGCACTTTCTGATTTACTCTAGTGGTCGAGTGAAAATTTTTATAAAATCAAATCAGTTATTGGTTTATTATTATTTTTCTCTCCATGAATTCCTTGTACTCTTCTCGTTCCAATTGCATTCTCATTGTTCACTTTGGATGTCATAAACTTCTCATGGAAGATCTTTAGATGCTTCACTTGTCGTGGACTTTGAATGTCATGAACACTCAAAATATTAAAATGAACTAGTCTAAGCTAACCAATGTGGCAAATATTTACTTCGATATCAACTTAAGACATTGCTCAAGGTAGAGATCCAACAACATAACAGTAGCCATCGCCTAAAGCTAGCAAAGAATATATCGGAAATAAAGACAAAATTGATTTTCCTTTTCTCTCACACAGATGAATAAGTATCTTACGATGCAGTACAAGCTTCTCGAACATAAAACAAAGACATAATATAGACTCAAATACACATCTATACCAGCATTGGCAAGAAACTTTTGCACTTGCTTGCCATTTAATTTGGCCTCCACATCGTCTTTTGTGCGCATAACAACCCTTCATTATCCTTGGAATATGTCAGCCGGATCTCCCAGTGAAGAGACTTGAGAATGCTTTCTATTTCATTGATGATATCGACATGATCTCTCACAATCAAGTTTCCTTGTGGTCTCAGAATCCGGTCTACCTCGACAATTACGGGTAGTAATTGACACCTGAAACACAAAATCACAGGCATCAATGGAAGTGATAGGGGAGTTATTGTGGCCGGAATAACAGATGGAAAACTCAAATTTAAGTACTTAACAACTCCGTAAACATAATTGATGCGAGGAACAATGGATTTCTCCAGGAAGATACAAGTCAGTGTTCGAAGATATATATGAAGCCATGTTAGTTCCAACTATTTTAGTTTAGCTACACAAATATAATCCATCTATTGATCTCTATACAAGGATATGCCACCTCTAATAATCCCAAATTAATTAAATTAAAGATTTATGTTTTCTTTGGTCTCCATTTTCCTACCTATACAATCTACTGGTCATCTTTGAACATATTTAGTATGACCGATATACATAATTAGGATAAAACTTAGTAATTGCTATTTAGAACTTACTTCCACTAGACTAATTGAGTTTTCCACCAAAAGTAAATATCAGCAAGATGGTAATCCTACTATCTAAAACTTTTGCCTCTGCAATTTTCTATCTATCGTATCTCTAAGGGTGTGTTTCCTACGAAGGAAAGAATAAACTGGGAAGGAAATAAGGTTACAGAAATATTTCTCCAACGCGAGAGATCCTTTGTGAGCGTGCAAGATCAGCTCTGATACTAGTTACAGGGGTTGAAACCACTCTAACATAACTAGTTGATATCGACACAACAAAAGAAATCACTAATAAGATCACCACTAACAAGGCAGATGCCTAATCCATCGCCACAAACCATCTTCTGTAGATTGAGCATGGTGTGTCTAGAATGCAGAAATCACTAACAGTTTGACTACCTCTGTTAAAGTGATATTTATTTATTTGATTGACATATATCATGACAAAGGATTGGAAGCAATTTAATCCAGGTATCTAGCCCTTACGATTGTAAGCAATTTAAAGCCATAGATGGGGTAGTAACTGAGGCATCCCAATCGTGATGAGCGATCCAAAGTGGTTAAAAGCTGAACCAACGCCAAGAAGTTCATGAAGAGTTGACCATCTTTACCAAGCACTTTGACAGGTTCTATTTACCATACCATTTACCTCCCTTCATCCAATGCGGCTAAATAATTTTCAATTAAGGCTCAGAAACTTCAAATTCTAATGGCATCAAACTTTTGTTGACCTTGTGAACCAAACAGTTGCATTTAGTGTTAAAACATTTCTCAAGCATCCCCGAAAGACAAGTGATAGATAGATCATAGAAGTCTAAGAGGCATTTACTGACCTCTTCTTGGTTTTTGAGAATAAATGATCTGCATGAAGAAGATCATACGATCTTGGATAGGTGCTGAAAGATTCACACCAATCATGATACATGCCGAATAGACCCCGTTCATAAATAATAGGAAGTGTATCTGGTGAATCAATCGAGACAACATTCATCACCCAAACTTTCATATCTCTCAAAGCTGCAGCAAATCTGAAAACAATAACAAAAACAAGCATGCTTATGCTTTCGAAGGCATAATGATATTAAAGAATGGGTAAATATTAGGAATTTTCAATCACTAAACAAAAAAGGAGATATTTTACAATATATAGTCAGTTCAACAAGTACTAGAAAAGAAAAGAAAAGAAGAAACAGTCTCAAAACTGAGAAGAGCCAGATGAAAATTAACAATCAATAGGCTAGATAATAAACTCAGTTCATCGAGAAGGAAGATCCAACATCTAGCATCCAATGATATGAATAACCAAGTCAACATGGAAGCCATGCAGAACAACCACTAAGATGTAATTAGACTGTTAGAGGACTATAGCCTATGTCAAAATATAGATGGTATCATGATTCAATCTTGCTTGTCATGCAACTGCATTGCAGAAGAAACTTCATATTTAACGGAACTAAGAAATATTTAAGAGAAGCTCAGAGATCTTAGTGCAAACAAACTAATGCAAACTTTGTAATTCTTGTATGCATCTCGCATCAAGAAGCAACAATTACTCTTTTTTGGAAATAGAAAGTTGTAGCAGGGAAAGATAATCTATATCAGACCTAAACTGGTTTGGACATTAGTATCAACTTACCCTCCATATACAGATCTCATGTCCATGACATTTCTCACAGTAGACCAATTAATCCCCATTCCACTGACATACGATTTCCTAACGACATGTTTCCAATGCTCATAATCTGATGTAAAGTCTGCAGGTGCAGGTTTTCCATAAACCCCAAGTTGAGAATTATTTAGCCAGTAAGGTACCTTCTCCACCCTTAGGGGCCATTGCTCTGGCCACTTCTTCCCTCGGCTAGTTAAATCTACAGGCAACTTGTGCATGCACGCTTGGAGTGTGATATTCCTGTATGCTAAAAGATGTCAATAGACTGAAGATGCACATAATTTTGATAAAAAGGACATGCCAACTGATGCCCTCTGTCCATCTAGCAAAGCAAAAAGCATACCAGGCTGCATCTGGATCATCAGATGCTTGGCAGAGTGGAGGATTATCTTTGGTTCTTTGCTCATAGCATTTGTTATCAGAAGGTTTTCTATAGATAACTAAACCAACTTGGTTGAGCGTATCACTTGTCTTCTGGACCATCTCCCAGCACATGGATTTTGTCAATGCAGTCATGGCTGTCAATATTTTAATAAGATAGATTAGTACCATTTAAGCCTATTCAGTTTGTAATACATCTCGAGGAAGAATAGTTGTTTGGTTATCTTCATATATGGCAGCATCTTGTAGGGCAATTAAAGTAACTTTTAATATAAAAGAATGGAATCACAAGAGAATTTCATACTTTGATATTTTGACAAGATTCCTCATGACGAGATTGAAAATAATTTCCATCAAAACAAGAATACCAAGTTTATGTTTATGCCAAGATAAAAAAAACTGTATATAATTCTTGTCAATTGATTTTTTAGACATTCATTTACCTGTTAAAGAGCCATAACAATATTGTCCTTCCAATTAAATCTATTTTAACTAAAATTTTGCACCTTGCCATATCCCAACATTTTCTGGATCTGTTCGGTAAACTGGAGTTGCAGACCAGACAAAGTAACCACCAGGGCGCAGCAACCGATTCAACTCCAACAAGAGCATGCCACCTATAGTCACCGATAGATTAACAATCTAACCCCATAAATCAAAGCAAAAAATTCATAATTAATAGAGGCAGTACCTTCAATATGCCAAGGCACTCTACACCGGGCACAATGAATAACATCAAAGACCTTACTAGGAAAAGACAGTCTTTTAGTACCCATGACTGCGGATATGGCTGGGATGCCCCTCTCTAGAGCAAACTGGACTTGAGCCTCATGCTCATCTTTGGGTGCAAATGACATAGTAAGCACATCTCTATCAAAGAGATAGCCACCAAAGCTAGCCACTCCACAGCCAACATCCAGAACCACACGGCTGCGTTGTCCCCATGCTATATCAGGCAAAGACTGCATTTATTCTCAAAAAGGAAGGATCTTTCAGTGTTTCTAGAGTGTTTCCAACAAAAAACTTTTTAGATTTTGTAATAAAACTAATGATCATCACAAATTATTCTGTCCTATCAGAATCTAGATATCAGGATGTGGAAAAGAAAACAACAAAGGTATCCAAGTTTTCACATTGAATTCTTTCAACCTCAGGATTTTTACTTCAGGATTTTTATGATCAACAAATTTGATAAAATAAGAAATAAACATGAATTAACTACAAGGAAAAAGTTAAGCCAGGTGCAAACTTAGAAATTCTCTATATAAGCATACAGATTGGTAGGTGATTGCAGAAATTTAAAAAAAAAAAACAAGAGAAGTTATCAACAGCCATGACTATCAATGAAATATTGCTATTGGTTGGACGGTATGTGACAAACCACAAGGTATATCACCCAGTTAAGAAATAGGCTTCACTATTGTACCATATTAAAGAACCAACACGAATTCAAGAAATTGAATTGCCCAAAATATTTATTACCTCTTGAATGAAATCAATATAATGGAGTGCACCATGTATAAATTGTGTTCCACCTCCTGGAAATTCAGTATATTCTCCAGAAACTTTAACCCAATTTTGGTGTCCTTTCACTTCTGCAAGTTTGGTATGAGGGACATTGTTGTACCATATCTACAGAAAGTCACTAAGATTACTTCAGAAGAAATTTAGCGCAGAGGGATAAAAGGCAAAAAGACAATGGCCAAAAATACCTTTTGCCTACTCATTGGCCACCTAATTGGTGGTCTATATCCATTAGGCAGCGGAACAAGGCAGGTCGGGGGCTCTTCAGGGCAATGTCGTTCCCTGTGTTCATAATGTCCAGTTAAGTGAAGCATCTTAATAGCTGCTTGATTGTCAAGACAAGGAATATAGTCAATTCCTGCAGTAACTTGACAGAGCTTCCAACTAGAATCTAAATTTTCTTCTTTGGAGGAAGAACCCTTTTGCATCTCCTTCTCGTTCTTTGATTCTGCAGCTTGTGTAGACCATGTAGCATCCTGGGTATTGGTTTCATTTAAAAGTTCTGATTGAAACCCGGATGGAAAGTCCTTGTTGCCAGCAGTGGCCTTTAGTTGATCCCCCTCGTTCCCATCAAACTCTTGTGTATTTTTTTCTCCTTGGTCCAAATTTTCCTCTACTGTATTATCTTTTTCATCTTCAGTTTTGCCACCATCTGATATCTCATCTTGATTTGATTTCTTCTCTTCAGTACTTTTTTCATCATTTTCAGCTTCCTTTGATTCTTCCTCTGTTTTCTTGTCTTTAGGATCAACCTTTTCACCTCTTTTAGTATCCTGATCCAAACCTACAGCCTCCTTGTTTGTTTCTCTTGTTTCCTCTTCATTAATGTCATTAAAGGACTCAGTTTTAGAACCATCACCTGACTCCTCTTTATTGTCTTCTTTATCCTTTGGAGAACTCTCAACTTCTACTTTGTTTATCAGTGTCTCAGATGTTTTCTCCGCAAAGGAGTTGGCTTCATTTTGAACATTATTGTCATTGTCATCACCACTTGACTCTTCGACAGAGTCTCCTGAATGACTTTTAAAAGAGGTAGGATCAGACCTGGAAAATTTTCCATTAGTGTCAGATTGTGTACCAGATATAGCTGTAGGGACAACTATTGAGGATGTCATCATCCACACTGCTACTAAGCCAAGGGCTACAAATACGACAGTTGTAGTCGTTGAGCAATATGAGGATGTCCTTCTGCTATCCATCCTTGAGCTTGCCACAAATGGCATGTTTGTGTAAATAGATTTATCCAAGCATTGACGTGATAGTCCTGAGTAATTATCCAACAAAACGAACAAACAAGGTATCTCTTCAGCACATTAACAAGACAAAAAACTTTTTAAGCCATAAATATTGCACATGCGCGGAAGACAATAAAAACAAACGATATTAAAAAGGTTCATGTGTAATTTAAGCTAAACAAAAAAAAAAAAACATTTTGTCTTAGCAGATTATGTATAAATCAAGAACAAAGACTGAAACAAAAACTAGCAACAGGAGTATTCCTTTCTGAACATAAACTAGTCTCTAACACCAAATGAGGAATCGAAACATATTACCCACTAATAAAAAAATCTCATTAAACAATGGAGTGGCAATCAAGAAGCCGCAATGTCTAAAATCATAGACTCAGATCTCAGAATATTGTACTTCATCGGCCTAATATGACTAGAAACTGAAACACGGTAATGGCAGTATTTCCAAACATCAAAAGGAAAATCCTTTAGCTACCTTTGATTACAGAGGAAGCAAGTCGTTAAAATTTAGTTTGTAGATCTACACCAATCAGTAGTTCATAGCAGATAAGAGTGAAATAACATTCTCATATTCACATTCTTGCCATTCGAATCAACAAAAATATGCTCCGCGCAAGATCTGAAGAAACCAGACATTGATGAAATAAAAATGAAGCTCGAAGAAGCATCCAAAACTCGGCAAAATTCTAACATAAAGATTGCAAAAACGAAAAAAAAAAAAAACTCTTTTCTTTTGGAGACAAACCTGTAAAGTAATGGCAGCGCCACTAGGTCCGCGATCTACGGAAAGCGAAGCAGGGAATCGGAACAGTACGCCTCTACGGCCGACGACGTCCGGCGAACTGATTCGCTTTGAGATTGAAACCAGAAGCAAGCGCCGAGCGAAGTGAAGCGAGGAGCCGCGGCGGAAGATTAAATAGAGATCCGACTCGTGTGCCGACTTAAGCTACCTCTTAAGTTACGGCAGGGAAACGGAAGGCAATGGATTGCGCAGGTCGAGATCGTGACTATCGTCGTGTCTAAGTTCGTGATTCGTCATCCGTAATTCCCTGCGGATCCGAAGAACGCCCGACAAAATGTCCTATCAAAAAAATACGATAAAAACCGTTATAAATTCTCAGATACCATTTCAAACTGCAAAACGCACGACATATGTCGGCCGTGATGAACAGTTGGATCATGGGCACGTGCCGGATATAACGGAATCGGAAGTGGCGTTCCACCGACTAGGTGCTGTCTCTTAGTAGGGGTAGAAATGTAAATTGACTAAAAAGAAAAGATTTTATTTAGAAATCAAAATTATATTTTTTATTTGAGGATAATTATAATAAACAATGATAAAAAAATTAATTCAATTAAAAAATAATTTCGTTTGGGAAAATTTCAATTAGAGTTAGGGTGGTTTGAGAAAACATCAAAAACCTAATTGCTTCAGTTAGTATATTTTGATGAGTGATCGTAAGTGTATAATCGTCAATAAAATTTAATGAATAATTATCTAACCGTTTTCATTTATAAGGGAGATTTTCAACCATTTATATCGTAGTTTGCAAACTACAAAATTCATTTTGATATTTTTCAAAACCGTTCATGCAGTGTAATTTCACATGTTGTTAAGGATATTTATGCAAACTTTTCGGTTTCAATTTCTCATATTTTCAAGGATATTAATGCAAGTTTTCCAAAAGGGTAAAGGAAGGAAGACGACGGCGGCAGCGGCGTCGGCGTAGTGCGTACCAGAGCTCGGCAATGGCTTCTCGCCTTCAGCTACCAGGATACGACTCGGTACTCCTGAGAGTCACCCACTCGAACATCAAGAGCTTCTCTTCAGACGTCCGCTTCTCGCTCGAGGTTTTTGATGGCCATGGCCGCTCCCACTGACTCACATCTTACCGTTTCTCATACTTGCTACGGATTCAACTGTTAGATGTCCGTGGAATCCATCAAGGATAAGCTGTGGAAGAAGTGTGGTACTGCGGTCGATTCCATGCTCCTCGAACTCTACGATGCCGCCGGATCTAAAGTCGCTGACCTCAACGACGCTACGAGGTCATTCGGCTTCTACTCTCCTCAGGACGGGTCAGTCCCTTTGCCCTTATTCTTCCTAGTTTAGGTTCGCAATGGCTTTGCATCCCTTCTGTGTTATTGATCGCCGAGTTTTGGGTGCTCCGGATCTACTCGTGAAATTTCGTTTGATGTTCTATTCATTGCCTTTCTTTTGACTACTCTTTTGTCAAGAAGTGTAATGACATAAATGCAGGACATTGTTGTTAAAAAATGTTATGAATTATCAATTCCAGTAGTTTGCCACATGTTGACTGCCCTTGATTGAAAATGG
Source organism: Kaempferia galanga (assembly GCA_037974795.1). Lineage (NCBI taxonomy): Eukaryota > Viridiplantae > Streptophyta > Magnoliopsida > Zingiberales > Zingiberaceae > Kaempferia > Kaempferia galanga. Next base: position 5,371,928 of record JBBPFP010000068.1, read on the forward strand.
AATGATATAGAAAGAGAAAAAAACCATAAATTGAAGGATGAATATCGAAATGACCGGAATGGCCAACATTTCCTTCCTTCATGACAGCAAGGACGGTTGACATAGTCAGGGAGTTTTTGAAATGTTGTTAAGAAACTATACCCGACTTCACTTATCATTGTCAATTATGTGTTTATTTCTTCCAGTGACTAGGTTGTGGTTTAGGCTTAAACTCATACACCTTGAAATTGCAAAATCCACCTAATTGGAATCACAATTCTTACCAAGATGTGGCTATGGGTATATCCAGAATCAAGATACTGGGAGCCAGCCAGCCGTAAATGTGGTTAATGGTCACAGGTCATCCTAGATAACCTTGGGATTACTCACATTTAATGTTAAATAGGGGTAACTTGTCATGTAGGTACAGGGAAAAGATTGCATTCATGGGTGTAGCTAGTTACTACAGGCATTAGTTGTTCTGGAGGATACACATCAAGGAAGGAAATTTATTTGATGAATCCATTGGATATTGATTGTTTGAAATGGCTAGAGCAGAATTCTCTTTCTCTTCTTCGATCATTCTGAGTAGTTGCATACACACATTGAAAAGGATTTCTTTTCTTCTTAATATTTGCCATTGTATTCAATCACTTGCCAAAGAAGCTGAATGGAGTAAACTCATGCCCTTAACCTTTTCACACTGTTTACATTCTTCTGATTCCCAATTGTTCGAGTTTAAGTTTAAAATGTATCTAAGAGCATATTGCTAGAAGATCAGGGCAAATGTTTTCTAGTTGTCCTGCTATGTAGTATGTATTTCTTCAAGCTTATGCATTACTCAAGTTTCAACTATTCAGTACTTTCATTGAAGTATTGGTTTTACTTGATAAATTGCATTACCTTAGCCTCTTGGTTGAATTTGGAATAATTCATTGTGACTGATCATTTTCAGGTACCGTTTGCATATTATTGATCTTGATCCTTCTTCAGTAACCTCTGGTGGCTGGTTGGAAGACACTTCTTTGGTTGAGAAATATAAAATTTCTGAAGAATCTTACAATAAGCTTGATAGTGAGAATCTTCATTTATTATGGAAAACTTCCTGTATCTGGTTCACCTATTTCTGTGGTCTCATATACAAGTGGGACCTATACTAACAACACTAGACTATTAGCACGATAGTAAACTCCCAATCCCATTGGCATAAACTACGAGTTCTGTCAAATGGTTTTTCACGTCACTGCTCATTTTAGGGTCATATCAAGTTAAATTCTATCACTTTGTTATGATTTGAATAAATCATTAATGTTAAGTTTTGAAGTTTTCTTTTAGGCCTTAACAACCAACTTAAAACTAGGTTTTCCGAGTAAATTGAATCATTTAGTTTTATCATCGTTGTTAGAGGAATATGGATTAATATACCTCCTCTTGTACTGGTATAGTATGAGGATTGATGTTGGTACTAACAGATAAGTTAACTATGGTCCTTTGCCATTGAATCTGTACTATTTAGTATATTTGTCATTTATGCTCGTTACAACTATGTAGAGAGCTCAATGCTGGATAATTGCATATTCTATCAATTGCATTTTAAATATCTGTCATGGTCCAGGAGATTATCTTTTTCCATCTGATCTCTCAACAGTATTCTGACCATAACTTTAGATTGTTTTCTTTATCTGTTCAGACAACTTCAGGAAGTTCAAAGAAAAAATCACAGCTCAAAATCCAGTGGCTAAAGAAGGAAAGGTATGTCTTGCGTTCTATTATTTGCCTCTTATACCTCATTAATAATTTTGTGTTGTAGCACCAATTTTCTTGTGCAACAGGTTGTCCTTAGGCCTCAGTTTCTTTGTCACTCTAGTTAGGCTGAAAACTCTGTTGCCATTAATTCTTAAAGTTAATCTGCCATGCAACTTATAGGTGATTTTTTCCTTTTATCTTAGCTATCTGAGAATTACATGGAAGACCTATGTGCAAATATCAAGGTTAGTTGCTGTTACTTTCCTGCTGTTCGGCATTTCTATTATGTACTTGTTATAATGTTTATGTTTTACAGAGAATATGGAAATTATTTCCATGTATTTGTCACATATGATAGATATGCATCTCTTATGTAGGGAACACAATGAAAACCAGATGCACTAATACTCAATCTTGGATGCGAAATATAACTTCACCTTTAGCTCATTATTATGCAACTACAATGTGGATTCTAAATGATTTTACAAGTGGTTATGTGCATTACAACATTTAAGAAACTGATTGCCTACTATGTTTTATAGCTATTCTTAATAAGGTTTTGCATGCTTATAACTACACCATTGTATAATCAAAAGTATGATAAAATTCAGAAAGATACAGATAAGTCTTGATGATTTTAAGGGAATACTTCATTTTTTTTAAACCATTCTATCTTACCCGACCAATAGTATTGCCTGGTCAAAGTCATGGTTAATATTAACCCCAAAAGGCATTCTCTTCTCAATAGAAGCATGACATGAAGGATCAGAGGTAGGAGCTGTTACCCTCAGCCTTTCGTTCATCTCCGTATAGTCAGCCTTTATAACATGTGCTCCATCATGAGTGTCGATACCACAATCATCTAGAGCTTCATAGTATTCACCTCCGACATGCACACCTCCCCCTACAAAGGCAACTACCTGCACTCACAACCAAGTTTGTGGAGGTGTGCTGCTTGATCCATATATCCAGTACCATAGGCTTCCCAACAACTCATACTTTTCCTGCCAGTAACACTGTGCACATGATCAACTACATGGTCGTTGATGCATAAAATATCTCTTACACAATTCCTTCCTCCCTTGTAGCCTTCCATTGTTGCTTCCTCTGCAGCTCTCTCTTCACCTCTCTTTTTCTTTGGTAAATCAAATCTGAAGTCATGCAATAAACCAAGGAAGTCATGAGTGTTGGAGGCCCTAGTGGGAGATTTTGTCATCCTGGAGCTAAAATTTGTCATGTGGCTGAATTCAATCAAATAGAACAAGATTTTATTTTGATATCTTTATGCACAAATTACCAATTAAAAAAAAAAACACATTCCCTTGATCCTAGTTCCCTTCTTCAGTAATTTAAGCATATGATCTATTGTAGCAATGAACTATTTTCAAGGTGAAGGAACATATCTGCTACCTAAGCATCTTTAATAGTAAGCTGCATTACTGTTCACCTTAATGATTGTTGTATGGGACCTTACCTGTTCTAAATGCACATTATATTTTCTTGGTACTGATATCTGCGTACATGTAATGTTCACCATAGAGTCTTGTTAGCAATCCTGCAAAAGCCTAGGCTCGTCATGATTCATACACAAATTTATTGGTGTTCACTATTAGGCGATGCTTTTGCAGCATATTGTTTGGACACAATTCATAATGACCTTTTTTTTTTTGTTTCACTAAATTAATTGGCAAGCTTATAATGATTTTGCAAAAGAATCCAAGACATAATTAACTGAATAAATAAGCCTAAAAGTAGCTCGATTTTGAGTTTGTTTAAATAAATTAGCCATGCTCCATTAATGGACTTTTCTGAATGAACATAGTGAGTGAGACATAATGGTGAGAGTTTGAGGCAGCCTTATGTCTTGGAAGAGCAAGAAGCAAATTAAAGAGCCTACTTGTAAATAGGATCAAGGTTTAAAATCTTGAGCCGTGTCGAGGTTTCAGTCCTACATCGGAACGATACAATTTCGGTGTCGTATTGTGCTATACCAATACGGTTTCGGTATTTTTTTATTTATATACAACAATTATTAGATAAATATATTTATTGTGTATAATTTAAAAATAAGTTGTATATTGATTTTACATACGTTTCCATTATTAAAAAATTAGAAAAAATAATTAAATATAATTTTCATTAAAAAATTTGATCTATCAATAACTCGAATTAAAATTGATACATTACAATATGTTACCTTACTAATATTAAAATG
>JBBPFP010000068.1:5453698-5474428 GCA_037974795.1 Kaempferia galanga
AGATAAAATTTTAACTTATTTTTGTAGAATAGGTCAACCCTATCTTTATATAAATAGGGGTTCATTCATGTAATAAAACAAGTTATTATTCCATAAAGTTTTACATGGTATCAGAGCCGGCCCTAATATTTTCTAGCCGGCCCTAATTCTTGCGACACGCTGTGTCTTTTTCCGGCGCAAGCACAACTGCGCATTCTTCTTCTTCTACCGTCCATACGCCGCATCCCCCGGCGTCTGCAGCCGTCTGGCCCGTCTCCGACTCTCCCAGCGTCGCCCTTTTCCCTGATCTCTACCTCTCGACGCTGCGGCGGAGGAGTCTCCATTTCCTTCTCGTCCCTCGATCGCCAGCGTGAGATTCCCTGCTGCAGCCCTCTCTTTCCTTCCTCTCTCTCTCGCGTCCACAACAATAGTCTGCGCTCAGCCTCGCTGCGTTGCCTTTCCTCCCCGGTGAATACAGCCGCGAGGCGATCTACAATCGCTGCCTGCCTCCTCTTTCGGACACCGCGCCATCGTCGCGCCGAAAAGGCCTGCAGCGATCGGCTTCTTCTTTTCCCATTCTTCGCGGTGGATCGGCTGCCGAAGCCTTCGTTGTCTTGGTCGAGCGGCACTGGCGCTGTGGTCCTTTGTCGTGTAAGAACCTTTTTTCCTTTACATTTCATGGGTATCTCGCAGCTTACTTCGATTGCGCATTGATCATACACTTCCTAGTCCTGCTCGGTTGTATATCGTTCAACGCGTTGCACTAATTGGAGTCGGTGTTGTCTAGGTGGAGTGGTTAAGAGCCTCGTTCGTGTTTTTTTTTAAAACTAAAGTTGTTAAATGATTGAGTGAAGATGATGTTGGATTTGAATTTGATGTTGTATTTGATTTATGACGTAGTATTTGATTAGGATACAATTCATTTTGAATTATATAATATAGATTTCTTATTTTATCAAATTTGAGGCAGTTCTCTTCCCATGTTGTTCTGAGTTATGCTATTATAAATCCATTTTTTATCATTGGGGTTGGAAATTTAGTTGAGTGTTGCTGACCTAATTTTATAACAGGGAGTTTCAAATTGATAGATGTTGTGATTGGTGGAATTTTTGTTTCAGGACCAGAGTTTAGAGTTTGGTTCTTTGCAGGTTCCTTTGCTTTTCCAATTTATTTTCTTTCAAGTCCTGGTTTTATTAATCTTGAAGTCAAAGATGCATTTACTATTTCGATGTTTATGATGTTTCCTCAGTTGTAAAAGGGATATATAAGATCAAAATATGATATAATTAGTAGGATTCATACTTCAAGCGAGCATATGTAATAGTTGATTTGAGTCTTTTATGAGAATGCTTACGTGTTTCTTTTTATTGTGGAAATGATGAATTGTAAACTGTAGTTTTTCATATGTTTGGTTGACGATTCCATAATTGACTTGTTAAGGTAAATTTAACTTTGTAGATCTTGTGTAACTTGTGAAGTTGAGTCCCATATTGAAATTTTATAATTACTTTGGTGTTCGACACGACAGCATGTGGGTATGGTGGCTGAATTAAAGGGTTTAATTGTTATAGTTTTAAAGAATGAACAATCATGGTTGAGATGCTTTTTAATGTGTAGATAAATTATTTACCAACTAGCACTAGCACACCAACTCAGATATTGGTATATTTCATGTGTGCATTGTATGATTGGCATTCTTTTCTATGCATACATGCCATTCAATTTTTTTCATTACGCACGTGTTTGATTATTCTTAACATTGACTGTGTACGCCCCTATACCTCATTTATGCTATGTAGTTGATTGAGCACATACCACCTACTTTGGCATTTCGAAGCCTTGATTTTATTTTATTGTTATTCTTCATACTAAATTTTCTCATAATATTTTACAGCATTCTCACTTCTCAAGGCGTTCGTGAAAGAGCAGTTATTGACATGACATCTGATCAATAAATATGTGTTTTTGGTTGACAAGTGGAGAATGCTCATGTGAATTTATGTAGTTGAAGTGAACTTTGTAGCACAATGGGTGGACCAAATACTTGCAATGATACTGAGAGGAAAATAACTGATGACAGTAGTGACCCATCCTCTCAATTCAGTTCTCAAACTGAAAATTTCAGTACAGCAAGTAGACCAGACACTCGCCACAAAAATAAGAGGAAGAAAAATGAAGACAGCAGTTACTCATCCATTGAGACACTCAGGTTGTTTTTCTTATTCCTCTGGATATTTAGTGAGAACTTATTCCCATTTCCCTGTTTGTAATTTTCATTGTTCTCAGGAAAATACACTTAACTGGTGAGATTACAAGAGATGATATAATGCAGCTTTATTCCGTTACAAAACCTATTTGTCAAGGTTGTCGTGGAAATTCTAAAGAGTCCCCTAATTGCTTTTGCGGGTTGATTCCACCATCTAATGGCACAAAAAAGACTGGATTGTGGCAGAGGATGTCTGAAATAATTAGTTCTCTTGGTCCAGATCCTTGCAAGGATCTTCGTGACTCAACAGATACTCCAGCTGGTCTTACTAATTTGGGTGCCACCTGCTACGCGAACAGCATACTTCAGTGCCTTTATATGAACACATCATTTCGTTCTTGCATATTCTCTATTGAACCTGATTTTTTAAAGCAACATCCTGTCTTGGATCAGCTTGGAAGGTTATTTGTACAGTTACACTCCAGCAAAATGTCATTTATTGACTCAGCACCATTTATTAAGACATTGGAGCTGGACGATGGTGTTCAACAGGATAGCCATGAATTTCTTACCTTATTTCTATCTTTATTGGAAAAATATTTAAGTCATTCAAAGGTTGCAAATGCTAGAACTGCTGTGCAGGATTTATTTCGTGGGAGTGTTTCACATGTAACACGGTAAGAGATTCTGTCCCTAACTTTTAAGTTTTGAAGTTCCTATTTCTCCTTCTTGTTCGGCATCTTATTTGATGATCAGTTGTCTCTTATACTCATCGTGTTTGAGTATATGATCTATACCTGTATCATCTTCCCCATTTTTCATTTCTTTTTTTCCTCAGGCTTTTTAGTCCAACCTATTTTTTTGCTTTTATATATAAAAGATAATTGTTAGACATGGCTCTTCCTAGTCAAATGTCCACTAGACACTTCCCTGCCATGAGACAGGAACTGCTAATTTTGACTAGTTTGGTTGTTGCATTGTTATAAATATATTTTCTTGGAAGGTGCTCAATGTGTGGAAAAGACTCTCAAGCATCTTCAAAGGTGGAAGATTTTTATGAGCTCGAGTTGAATATCAAAGGTCTGAACAATCTAGATGAAAGTTTGGATGACTATCTAAGCTTAGAAGTATTAGATGGGGAGAATCAATATTTCTGCTGTTCATGTAGCAAGAGAGTTGATGCTACACGGTGCATAAAACTTTGTTCACTTCCTCAGGTTCTTAATTTCCAGTTAAAGCGTTATGTTTTTCTCCCCAAGGTAATCCTACTAAGTGACAATTTATCTTCCTGTTTCCGTTTTTTTTCCCTCTTACTACTGCAAGTTGATAACCCACTGCCATATATGGAATATTTACTAATTTATTGTTCCTCACTGGTTCTTGTGTAGACAACTACCAAGAAAAAGATAACTTCAGCTTTTGGTTTTACGAGATGGTTGGACATGGGGAAAAGGTTATCAAATCCTCCACAGTCAGGCTTGATTTACGAGTTATCAGCAATTCTGATTCACAAGGGTTCTGCTGCTAATAGTGGACATTATGTGGCCCATATTAAGGATGAAAACAGTGGACAATGGTGGGAATTCGACGATGAGCATGTGTCCAATTTGGGCTATCACCCTTTTGGAGAAACCTCAAAGGCAAATGTTAAATCTCATTTGAAGAATCAGTTGGTTAATTCTACCCCTGCTTCCTGTGCTACCTCAGGCTTCAATGCCCCTACGCAAGAAGAAGTCTTTTCATCCACCGATGCATACATGTTAATGTATAATCTTAGAACTGATAAGGAGAATAAAGATGATTTGAGAAAAATGGTTATGGCAGATCATGACTCAAAAAGCAGTTATCTTCCTTCTCACCTTGATGAAGAGATGGAAACTTTAAATACTTCTTATGAAAATTCTTGTGCTGAATATCGGAAGAGAAAAGAAAGTGAGCACTCTCGTATAACTGAACGGAGACAAGAAGTGAAGTTGGTTCTTTCAAAAGCTCCTGTTGACCCTGGCGACGCTTCATATTTTTGGATCTCTATGGAGTGGCTTCGTCAATGGACTGATACTATCATTCCTCCGTAAGTTGCAAATTTCTTTATTGTTTGTACTTGACATAGTTGACAACATTGCTCTAAGGTTCTAGAGTTTTTTCATAAGCAATTTATCCTGTGTCGTTGTGGCAGTTTTCAATGTCTTTCGCGTGAATTCTAAATTTGGGTACAATGACATGCGGCCTTACTCCTTTAAGGCTTTTTACGCTTTTATAGAACTGCCATTTTCAAAAGGAAAAACAAATTTGAATTGCTTATGGCCTTTTGAATGGCTGCAATTCTTCCATCTTAACTACTGATAATGCATCTTTACTCCAAATTTTACATTTCTTTTGATATCTAGCCCAACCTTCACAGTTTCTGGTGCTGCTGTCAAATCATTATCTGCTGTTCCTTGCAGTTGCATTGACAACAGCCCAATTCAGTGTGCACATGGTAAAGTTCCTATATCAAAAGTAACCTCCATGAAGCGGTTGTCAGATGCAGCTTGGCAGATGCTGTTGTCTAAAGTAAGCTGATGCTTCTTTTGTATTTACTTCTTTTCTGTTACTTCACCTCTCATCTTAATAGCTTTCGTCAATGATGTGTATATCATGTGTAAACTTCTGTGACTAACCTGTTCTTCATTTTAATCAACAATTTTGATTTATTCTCAATAGGTTTGCTGTTACTGCAGTCAGATATCTTTTATTGATGTACTGAGATCCGATTTCAAAGTATCTGTGTCAGTTCTATATTCTGTTTGTATACTTGCTATGCTGAGAAGTTACAAGATGATTGAACTGCTCTCTAGCTATTTATGTTGCACTTTTTTTCTTGAACCTATACATTTCCTTGATGTGTTCAATAATATTTGGATATCAAATAGCAATACTGTTGGTCAAGTTTATTAATATTTCAAAGAAGCTTTTGTTGAACTTTCTATTATGCATTTTAGAACCTTGTTGATATTATTTTGCTTGTTTTAGTATTACTCCTTGTTGCTTTACAACTGCTTTTGTGCATTAATAACATATTGGTTGAAGAATAACATGCATTTGGCAGGCGTTCTATTCATACCACTCAGTGGTGTCTTTATCAATTGTTTAAATCACTGACACTTCCTGTGTTCCTTGTGGTTTTTGACTAGTATTGTACCTTCCAACATTTTGCATTTTCCTGTTGGTTGCTCTCATCATTTCTACTTAACAACAGTATGGAGGGGGGCCTACTTTGAGCAATGATGATATTTGCATTGATTGCCTTAGAGATGAGGCAAAAACTGCAGTCTGCGCAGATGATTACCGTGATAAGAAGGCTTCCTTAAGGCTACTTGCAGAGGCTGCCCTTGCTGGAAAATACCTGGATGGTCGTTTGTATTTTGTATCTAGGCCGTGGTAAGATGATTGTGCATTTTCATGTAATTACTTTTTTTATTCCCTTCTTGTTTTTTGTCATTCTCTATAGTAGGACTTCAATATTGGATAACTCATGGGATCTTCTTTATTTGGGTATATATCTTGGACTTTAGAGAGCACGAAGTACGATCAGTGGTATGGTTCTGAATAATGAAAAATTCTATGAAAGTTTGAGGATTTATTTATATTTTTGAAATTTTGGTTGTCTGATTGATTTGTCAATCATTGCTTCCCTCTCGTGTCATTCATGCTATAATCCTTGTGCTTTGTGATGAATAGTGTTATTGTACCTTGAGATGAAAATTTGTGTTGGCTAAGCAACATAAAACTCCCACCAGTTCAGCTTTGCAGTGATCTGGGATGCTAAATTTAGGTCCATGTAAAAGCAGACACATGATGGGAACAGCAGAGCTAGCCTTTCACTTGCTGACGAACTATACAAGTGGAGCATGGATGCATAGTAGCTCATCTGATTCCTTGATAGTTTGTCTAGATTTAGTTTTGGTTTTAAACTTTTTGTCGTTTGAGGCTCAGTCTAGATTGTCTAGGAAGAAAACTGTGTTTTCTGTTTTTTATTTCTCTTTTTTTAAAATTATTTTCTTCTTATTTTCAGAAAGGTTGGCGATGACTATATATACATATATATTTCTTTTTAATTTTTCTTTCCTAGAAAACAGTAAAAGTGGAATATTTTCTAAAAACAAACACCCCATTTCCTGCATTAAAGGATCTTCATGGATTGCCTTTGGGTTGTAAGTTTTTTTTTGTGTTCTTTGTATACATGTATTGTCTATTCTCCACACGATGCATTTGTTGGCTAAGGTACAGTAGACAATGCGCTTCAGATTGCTATATTGATTTTTCAAATTGTCAACTCTACTTTGACTTATTTAGGATGTCAACTAATAATATGTACACCATCTCAGCCTTCTAAATCAAGTTAAACAGGGCCTCTTCTCTTGAAAATACACTGTCGTAACAAATTCTATGTTTTTAAAGGTTGCTACAGTGGTTACGTAGGAAAAATGTTGATTTTCCTTCTGACACTGATGCTGGACCAACTGCTTCTCTTCGATGTTCCCATGGAAAACTTCTCCCAGAACAAGCTCCTGCAGCAAAGCGCGTGCTGGTTCCTGAGAGGCTCTGGCTATTTTTCCTTGAATTTTCTGCTTCGTCCAAATCCGATGGTTCATTAGGTTTTTCAACTTTCTCTTCTGAATCTGAGCCATGCGAAACTTGCAGCAAGGAATTAAAGAATGTTGCATGCTTGGAGGATGATCTTAGGTAACTCAAAGCTCTTGTTTTACTTTGTCTCATTGAAGTTGAAGTGGTTTATAATTGACAGTTCATTGCATGTTGCAGAGCATCCAAGCTTAAGCAACGTCAAAATCATGAAAAATTAATTATGGGCAAAGGTTTTCCACTTTTTCCTGGTCTAAAGTATTACTTGGTCCCCTCATCATGGCTCACAGAATGGAAGGCTTATCTGATAGCAACTGGGAAGAACATTTCTTCATGTGAAAAACCTGAGAATTTGGAAGTGATAATTGATTCACTTATATGTCAGAAGGTAACCATTTAGATTATGTGACATCATACTTTATAACCTGTATTCTGCCTTCTAAAATTGGTGTTTCTTCACCTACATTCACAAGATCTGTTTTCACTATATGCTTATTTAACCACATTGTTCTTCATCTAAATATATGCTTTAAAATCTTTGTGTTGCTAATTAATACTTGCCACATATGTTTACTTTCTTGAACTAACATTTACTTTCAGCATTCACATTTGCTGGAAAGGCCTCTTGAACTAGTTTACAAGCGCGGTGTCATCACTCAGAAAGTATCTACTGTAAGTATACTCATGTCTTTTGCCTCTTCTGTTATAACTTTTATTACTAAAGCATAGAAGCCTAACTGAAAATCCTCTATGAACTAGTTTTATGTTTATGTTTGAGAGAACAAGTAATACTATGAAAATTTCCATCTATTATTATTTTTGGTGACTAAGTTCTCTTATTACTGGTATTATTATTATTTTTTATGCCTTTATAATTTTGCTGCAATAAGTTAGCTAACATTTACAAGGAATGGCTCAAGATAGCCTAACGTTTACAAGGAATAACAATAGATAGCTTAAGGCACTTAAGGAATGACTCAATCTATATCCAACAAGATATCCTGATCATTTGCTTCATTATTGCCATCTTACCAACTTGCTTTATGTTTCATATGGTACCTCACAGGAGCCCTCAAAACTCATATAAGAGCAATACAGCGGCCAAATCATACCATTCTGTATCTTTTTTTAAAAGACAAAAGTAAAAGAAAACAAATCCATTTTCAATTTACCGCGTCAGCTACACACCCTACATTATAACTTCTATTCTTATACATTATTGTTCCTTCCAGACAAAAGGGTTGGTACTCATTCCAGAGACTGATTGGTCGCTGTTTTGTGAAGAATGGAATGTTCCAGAAGACAAAGGCATATCTGCTGAAATTGTAGTTGCCAGCAGTCTGAGTAAGTTGGATGGATCTTGTGAAAGCATTCCTATTGTTGTGGAGGGTACAGATGAACACATGAATGAAGCAAATGATGGCACAGATGTTGGAAAGTTGCTTATTAGAACTTATCCACAGGTAAATGAACAAAGAATCGGTTGAACATCGGCTTTTGGGCTTTGTTGTAGATTGTTCTGCGTGCTTTTTATTTTGTTCCCTGTACTCTCCATTGAAATGAGACTCGTTTGACACTCATGTTTCTCCCACATCTCTTATCCTGTCACCCATTCATTCTTGATCCCCCTAATTGTTATATTTTCAATAAATACTTCATCACTTATGTTCCCCCACATCTCTTGTCCTGTCACCCATTCATTCTGGATCCCCCCCCAATTGTTATATTTCCAATAAGTACTTCATCCCAATTTTTCATTTTTGTTTGTTGAAGTGTATAACTATAATGCAGACATGCGAAGTTTGTATTGGAGAAAGAGAAAGCAGTGAATTAATGCACAAGCTTTGTTATTCTGATGAGGTTATTTGTGTGCATCTTGTCCGTGGTAAGGAACCTCCAAAATACCTGATAGAAGCTTCGACATCTGTCTCTGAGCCAGACCGGCGTGCTTCCAAGCGCTCCAGAAGAACATCTTCTGGCAACTCAGTCAATTTAAGAGTTTCTGGTTCCACCTCCATCTACCAGTTGAAAATGATGATTTGGGAAGCCTTTGGGGTATGCATTTCCACTTTTGTAAAACTCCATCACCTGGATATTTTTAGTACTTCATCACTGATATTGAAAAGGTCTCCCATTCCATTTGGCTGCCAATGTGTTAATTCAGGTCATACTTGGAACTTGCTATACTACCATTCAACTTTTAATAACACTGGTGTCATTTAAAATTAGGTTGTTAAGGAGAATCAAAAGCTTCACAAAGGTTCAACCGAGATAGATGATGAATCAGCTACCTTGAGTGACAAGAGCATTTTTCCAGGTGATGTTCTATGGGTCACTGATTCAGAGATTTTTGCAAATCGGGATATTGCTGGTATAAGCTTACCCCATTCAATTTTACTTTTATTGGAGATCAAAGTTCCACATTGGTTAGACCTTTATTATTTTGCAGATGAACTTTCAGAACATAAAATCGAACCCGGACAATCTGAGCAAGGCTTCCGTGGGACACTTTTGACGTCAGATGTCTCAGTTCCCAACTTTCAGGAAATTTGACTGAGTTCCCTTTCTTAATCCAAATCCATTTTAACTTCATGACTTAATGAGGCTGCTAGGGAAACCAAGCCTGTCAGGAGATCCTGGATGAGATGTTAAGGTAGGTAGGTGTGTGTAAACTGGTTATCTTGGCCTTCGATGCATTTACCAAGTAACTCATTGGGGTTGTATCTTTACAGTCGTGATTAGATTGGTCGTGGACAGCCTTTTGGCACCAGTGCTTGAAGCATGTTTGGTGGAGCTGCACGGTCAATGCTATGAATTTGAAACTATGTGCCTACATTATTAAACAATGTCTTCACGTAATATAGTTTCATGGAGAAGGAATGCTAGAGCTGCTACATCTGTTACCAATATAGTTATTTGTCTTACTTGTTGTATATCTACCTGAGCTTATCGTGCATCTGTCAATCGCCTTCATCAACATATTACACGCAACACAAAGCTATTTAAAATCCTCCATTTGCAAAAAGTAAATTTCCTTGTGCCTGTGGCCCCAACAATAAACCATCTCTGAGGCCTGTAGCAAGCAAGCTAATTTTTGATGTTATTGAGCTTCTGGTTTCAATTTTGATATCAGAATTGAAATTGTGGTGCTAAAGCTTATGGAAAAGAAAGTTCCAACTGAAGGATGTGTTTTGAAACAAGTGAAAGCTGCTGGCACTCGCACAGATCAGGTTACAAACAAAACAAGGTGCAGAAGGTTGATGGCAGGTAAAAGGAGCTGGTAGGATTAGTCAGTGTACAAGCTCTGTGGGGATCATGCAGTCGATTTTGTTGAGGATAACATTGTTCGGGTTGGAGCAGCAGCAGGTTTTGGTAGAGATTGATACTTGCTGTTGCTCCTGACATTGGCTAAAAGGAATCGAACCTAAAAAGGTTGTGGAGTTTAGTATCAACTTTATTATGGTGAAACGATTCAAAATCCCATAGTGGAATGCTACTGAATTGAGCAGATTATACAAGAAGCAACGCAATGATTGACATGGTTGTTAGAACTAGTTGTGACTTTATGGAAATATACAAGGGTAATAAAATTATTAGTGTTGTAATTATGATTCATAATTAATATAACACGTATAGATGAGTTTTTACTCAAGTCAATATTGATCAATAACATATTATAACATAATAGTAGTTATGAATTATTACAATTATGACTCGTACATTTGCATATGTGTTGGTCAATAGTGATTATGAATTGTAATTATTATATCATATACACAGATCGTTCAGTTTTAACGTAAGAACAGGTAATTTATGTATAAAATATCGGATAGGACATCTTCAAAAAAACTACACCACTCAAGATTGATACATGCTTACCAGCTCTGCTATTTTCAATGGATGATTATGATGGGGTGTTTCTCTCTATTAACATTATTTTAACACTGATATAATTATTTTAATTTAGAATAGCGATATTTAAGATGAAAAATAGAATAAAATAAATAAAAAAGGGTCTTCTCATATTTTTAACAAAGGTATCCATTTGATTTGATCTTTTTATCAAGTAACATTCGTCGACTATCGACGCAGATAATTATCCTACAATTCCGACGTGTCTCCTATATCAACCCTCTATGTTTCTACTGAGATTCAATTAGTCGAATTGGAAGTCGTAGAAGAGTTTACGCAATTGAAGAGGATCCAACGAAACGAGGTCTAGCTTCACATCAACCACTGTTGGGTTCTAACTCTTCGCCGGATCACAATGAGTTCTTCGAACGCCCTGCCGGCGGTGGAGGAGAACGGCCATATGCCGGCGGCCGTGGCGGAGGTACAACGCCTTCTTGGCTACACCTTCCGGCAGCCTTCGCTCCTGGTGGAAGCCCTCACCCACCCGTCCGTCGCCGACTACCCCTCGTACCAGCGCCTCGAGTTCGTCGGGGACGCTGCGCTTGGCCTCGCCTTCACCAACTTCATCTACCTCACCAACCCCGACCTTGGTCCCGGCAAGCTGTCCTCCCTCCGTTCCGTCAACGTCTCCACCGAGAAGCTAGCACGCGTCGCCGTCCGCCACCGCCTCTATCGATTGCTGCGCCACAACTCACCTATCATGGATCAAACGGTGCGCTCTCTCCTTAACTTGGAAAATCTCACCTATGAGGCATTTATCGTTCTTTCTGGTGCTGAGACAGCTTTGATTTAGTAGGAAATTTGTCTTGAACTCTAACAGCTACATCACAGGCAAAACCACCCAAAATTTCCGAAACTTGAAACCCTACGCCATATTGTTGGCACATTAAACCTGAAGTGAAGATCATATTAATATTGTTGGCAATGTTGAATTGAAAGCAGAAAAAGCACCAGCTAAGACCACTATATGTTTTTCTACTGGATGAATTTTACTGTAACTAACCATATATTCCATTTTTTGATATGCCGGCTTCTTGTATGTATAAATCATAGTGCAATGCAAATGACGAACTTGCTTGAATTCTTTAAAGTACGTGTTAAAAATCCGGGTCTCATATTGAGCTTGAAGAATATGAGTCTCCTCTGAGGACAGTTGCTGGAAGTGATCTCTTGAAAGAGTGTTACCAACAGTAGCAGTAGATGATAAAATACTATGGTAAAAAGCCACATTCTTGGAGTTGGGTTGAATGGTTTTCAGTGGAATACAAGGTGTTGCTGAGTTTGGAATGTCCTGGAGAATTTTGAGTTTGATGTCCAAGCTACGGGTTATGAGTTGGAGAAAATTGCACGATCCAGAAGAGAAGTTACATTGGTAATCTGAATCTATCCTCATAATTTGAGTGATGTCTCTTTGCAATTTGGATTTGGTAGTATAGTAAATTTCTTTGAATTCTTTCATTCTTATAGATTAGATTATGAATAATATGGGTCTTTCAAAGTAAGGAAAATTTTTTACAAAAAATGCTACAGCTTCTATGCTTGATTCCTTCGATTTTTTCCCTTTTGATATTGGATTTTGGAACCGTATCACTTTTTTCCCTATCAGGTAAATGAGTTCACAAATATGGTGATGATGGAGCCTGATGAAGATTCAGGATTGATACTCTACGGTGGGAGCTCTGTCAAAGCACCAAAAGTGTTAGCTGATATAGTTGAGTCCATTGCAGCTGCAGTCTATGTGGACTGCAACTTCAATCTGGAATTACTCTGGAAGGTAAACTTGATTAATCATTCTCTTATGCTTTTTTAAAGTGTAATATTTAGGCTGGATAGGTGTTTCGGGGGATCTTGGAACCCATCATCACCTGGGAGATCATGGATGAGCAACCCATCAGCACCCTCCACATGCTTTGTCAAAAGCATGGCAATATCCTCGACATCAAGAATTTGAAGAAGGATTCCTTGAACATAACCAATGTTTTTGTTGATGGGATCCTTTTGGGCATTGGCTCCTCTGAGCAAAAGGTGATTGCTAAGCTGAATGCAGCAAGAGATGCACTGCAAAAACTGTCTTTTTCTTATCACACTGCTGATATGGATGTGGATATGTGCTCCACCTCCTGTAATGGAGTGCAAGAGATAGATGGTTCCAAGAAAAGATTGAATGAATTTTGCATCAAGAAACACTGGTTAAAGCCAACTTACAAGTGAGTTTTTTCTTCGCTTTTTTTAGGATAATGTTTAACTTTTCTGATGCATTATTTTTAATCCTAAAATATGCCTTTCGTTTCTGTAAATTGTTACTACATTATGGAGCCTTTTTATGATACACATATTAGATAATAACTAATGACTCTCCTTAATTCCTTTAAAATCAGGTATGGTAATTTGATTAATTTGGAAAATAATTCTTCTTCAATCTTGTTATATCTTGTGTACATCAAGTGTGTTTACTCTTCATTTGGGATTTTGTCTCAATAACGAGCCTTAATACATTTCCTACCATAGTTGCTTGCAAAGCAGGTAAGACTCTTACCTGTGTACAATAGACCCTCCCGCATTGGCAGGAGCTTCATGCACCTGGCTGCTATTTGCTTTTTTTTAATACATTTCCTACCATAATGAAAACTTGAACTGTGAATCTTTCCTGACACAGAAAACTCCTTTATTTATTTCTGAAATAAATTAATTTCTTTCTTTCTTTGCCTTAGAATTTGTTCTTTTCTTCAAGGATATCCATATGAATTTCCTCTTCTCTATTCTTGAACTCTTGAATCCCTTGTGCCTTTAATTGAAGATTAGATTGTCAATTCAATCATTATCGAGGTTTTTTTCACCTCCTATTTAGTGGTATAGAAGGGATGGCTCTAGTAGCTACCTAGAAGAGGTCAATAACAGAAACTTGTTTTCAGTAGGCACATAGAAACCCACTCTTTTCCTGCCTTCACCCTGTGGTATTTTATCTTGCTTTTGCTGACCCTTAATATTCATTCCATATTAGATTTGTTTGACTACAGTGAAAAGTTAGTTCATAATAAAAAAAAGATTTCATGTAGCAAATAACATTATTTATGGATGCATGATCTACTGAAAGTTTTGGCTACAATATGAAATGTAATTGTATAAATGAAACTAATTTTTAATCAAATCATGATCATCATAGAACTCGTCTTTAACTGTGAAATGTATTATGTGACTGAACCAAAACTTATACATGATTTACACATTCATGGGACCCAATGACTCAGAAAAATTGATGATTCTTTACTGTAGGTTGATCATGCATCCCATGACTGTTCTATTCTTCTTCTCTCGCATCCTCTGTTGTGTTGGATTGAAGCTGAGTTTACTTGGATAAATAACAAGGACAGGGAAAGCAAGGGAAGGGTGAAGGGAAGTAACACATAAATATGCATGGATAGTGGATTGGTAACACAAATATTCATGATTCATTAACAATTTTGTTGCCCCTTTCTTTTGCTCCCCCTCTTCTATTTTCCACCCAACTGAACCTAGCATAAAAGTGATTGGTCTCCATTACATTAGTAATCCTTAAAGCTACCTGGTCAATTCAATTGTTAATATTGCAAAGTAGATCAATAAAACCATTTTCCTTATGGCAGAAAAAAGGTTTATCATTATGGTTCATTGCTAATCCTTTGATGTCTTCTCCTTGCTTCAAGAATATTGAATTTTGTTCTCGATTGTTAAAATAAGGGGAGCCTTGGTGCAATACTTTGTGACCTAAACGTCATGGATTCAAGTCTCGGAAATCTCTTGCAAAGTAGGATAAGGTTGGGTACAATAGATCCTTCTCAGGACTCATATTGGCAGAACTTTTGTGCACCATGCTGTCCTTTGTTCTTGATGGTTAAATGTAGTAAAAAATTAAGACTAAACATGTACCAAAACTTGCAGGGTTGAGAAAGAAGAAGGGCCTGGGCACGGTAAAAGATTCACATGCTCTGTTCAAGTTGAAGCCACGGACAGCACCTTGATTGCTTTGGGGGATCCAAAGCCAAGAGTGAAAGATGCAGAAAACTCAGCAGCATTCAAAATGTTATCTGATGTACTTTGTAATATGATCTGATGTACTTCATATGATGAATGAACTGGCAATGTACTTCATATGATGTATTGTTTCATATAGTTGATTGGAATATATTCCCAGTAGTTATGACCATAGTTTCTACTACAAATAGTAGCAGCTATATCTAGGGGTTGTTACCCTATACAATGTGCGTGGGCTGATTGGAGGTGCCTCCCCGTGTGAGAGGCGCCCACGCATGTAGGGTAACATTTTTGTGTGTGTATATACATAAAGTATTAATGAGATCTTTTTATTAATAGATCTTTTATAATGAATATAAAATATTATGAAAAAATTGGGAGGAGTACATATATAAATTAGCTGTAGTACATTGTACACTTATTTAAAATATATAAAAAAAATGGTAAATAGTTTTTCTTTAATCTTTTATAAATAGAACTTACTATATTATTATCCATAGTCATTCAGTCTATGATTCCTGAGTTATATATATATAAAAATTCATTAATATACGACATTTAATTTTATATAATAATAACATTTAAATTTATTTATATCCAATTGAGGAATAGTGTTTATGAGAAACTTTGGTCAAATAAAAATACTTTATTATAAATGACATTTATTACTTCTGCAGTATAAATTTCTATAATATTAATGTTAATGGTAGTAATTCAATTTTTTTGTCATCACAATTAATGCATGATTATTTTTAATATGATTTTTTTATTGGTCTTTTCCTCCTCCCTTCTTCTTGTAAATGAGAGTTTTATAGTATTTTATTAGGGAATAATTTATAATAGGGAGGGCTTTAAATATAAGAGTAAAATAAAAAAATATTATTTTAAAATAAAAATAAAAAATTTTAAAGAAAGAGTGAAAATAATATTCCAACATAATTTCCATTCTGAAAATATTTATTATATTAAAATACTCTTTATCATATTTACCGATTCAATCTTTTTTATTCCAGTTCATTCCATTTAATTGAATAAAAATTTTAAAATTAAACCAAATAAATTGAAAAAAATATTTTTTAGAGGGCTGAAATACCAAATTAACATAACTGAATTTTTAATTCCATCGATTTGATTATATAAAAAGTCCTTGTATCCTCTTATATAAACCAATTTCAAATAATATTATAAATTTACTTTTTTTAATTGCTTAATTTGGTGATCTGACAAATGAAAAGAGTTAGTAAACAATTAATAATATGTTATTTTAAAACCAAAAGAAAATGCATTTACAATATTAAAATTATGAAACTAATAATGAGTAATAAGCAATTACCTTGTTATAACAGGTTAAATCTCTAATCGTTTATCCAAAACCTCATTATTGTATAACTATAAATAAATAAATTTATTATTAGTACGATAGAAAAGCTTTTTCATAACGATAAGATAAGACTTTGAATGTCATACAATTATGAAAAAGCAAATATCCCTATTGTAATTTTCATATTGAAGCTGTTGTAATTTAAATTAAAAAAAGATTTTAAATAATATCACTATATCTCAGCAGATTTGTTCCATCTCACTGTTATACTAATAAATATTATTAGTAAAGAACATATATATAATACATGTTTCCTACACTTAATATAATTCAACTATATATTGGTCCTAAATTAACATTTAAAATTCCAATTTTATCGGACTGATGTCTCCGAAGAGACACAACCTCGGTGGTTTAGAACTGCAAATATTACCCGAGCATAAGAGTGAGTATTCAATTAAAATCAAATTAAATTAACTGATTCCGAATTAACTAAAACTGAATTAATTGATTTTTTTTAACTAATCCAAACGACCAAATTTTCTAATAAAAACGGAACATACCGAACCGATAAAATATTAATCAATTAGTTTAAAAATCAAATTAACTGATTTTTTTATTAATAGGAAAATTAATTGAAATAGATTTTTTTACCAATAAAAGAATTATGAAAGATTTATCGGTTCAATTTTTAATTTCGGTTTAACCATTAGGGAATTTTAAAATCCAAACCGAATCGAATTAACAGAAAATTTGATTTTTTTTTTTTTTTTTTTTTTTTAGGAAGGGGGACGTGAACCCCCAACCCAACATAACTGAATTTTTAAATTCGGTAAATTTATTCCGTTTAACTGAATTTTTAGTCACCCCTACTTGAGTACCAACAATTTTTAAAAAGTCTTTGTAGCATTCATCCAACACTAGGACATTCAGACTCTCTTGGAGTAATTAATATTGTAAATTTGTCTTTTCAGTTGCTTAACTTAGTGATAAATTTGATAATTTGACAAAATAAGAAAAATTTAGATAAGGAATTAATAATATTTTATTTTCAAACAAAAAAACGTATCTATAATTCCAAAATTACAAAACTAATAATAAACAATTACAACAGTATAAATCTCTAATTTTCAATCCAGATCCTCTTTCTTGTATTACTATAATTAAAAAAACTTTTTTTATATAATAGAAAAGTTCTTTTATAACTTATATAAAAGTGATTAAGTAAAAAAAGTTTTACATTTGAGTTAAAATCTCATGAAAAAATAAGAAGCATTTAAATGATGTTAGCCCGAAAAATCAAAAATATGAAAATTGTTATTTTTACTCCCATACGTCTTACCACATATGCAAGATATCCTATATATGCAAGATATCCTATATAAAAGAATCATAAGAGATTTGCTGGTTCAATTTTTTATTTCGATTTATTCTGTTTAACCGAATAAGAAATTTTAAAACTGAAACTAAAAGAATTAACGAAAAAATTAATTTTTTTTGATAAAAAAATTGAAATACCGAACTAATAGAACCAAAATTTTAAATTTGGTCAGTTCGTCGATTTGTTTGGTTTAATTGAATTTTTGCTCTCCCTTGCCCGAGCACCAACAATTCTCAAAATGTCATTGTACCTCTTACCACATATGAGAAAAGAGTTAGTAAATAACTATATTTTATTTTCAAACCAAAAGAAAATGTATTTACAATACCAAAATTATGAAGCTAATAATAAGTAATAAGCAATTATCTTGTTTCTTTTAGTTTGAAAACTTTGTTATTGTATGACTATAAATAAATAAATAAACTTCTTGTTTAGTATAATAGAAAAATTCTTTCATAACTATATATAAAAGGAATTAAATGGCATACAATTATCAAAAAGCAAGTATCCTGATTATAATAGTCTCTTAGAATTCAATTTTTATGTGTCTTCATTCCACAAACATCCATGTTGTAAGGCTTACCTGAATGATACACTTGTTATTAACAAGCCCAATCTTTTACAAAATGATTGTAAAGATTCATCATTGACAAAATGTGGATGTACAGATCTCCTAATGGATAGGAAATTTAACACATTCAAATTGACGGTGTATATAAAACATTATTCACTTGTAGCTACTACAATCAAACCCAATGTTGCTGAACTTGACTCTAAAAAAACTGTAAACCATTATATTTCTTATTCTTTAAATAATCCAACTTGACATTGCAAGCATATTGAGAACACATTTAAAGATTGAAGTGGCTGAAATATTTAATCTGTGAACATGAATGTGTTTTGTACTAAATTTGCAAGAAGAAGAAAAAAAAAAATCAAATACCGATAGTTTAAGGTAAATATCTTAATGACTAAAAAGAAATAAGTGACATTAAGGGACTAAAAGGTGTGTCGATCAAATCATGGTGAAAAAAGATATCATCAATGAGATTGATTTGATTGAGAATAATTAATTTATTGGTAGAATAACTAACTTATTTCTTAGAAGATCTTTCCTACCTAGCATTCAAATGAAACACATGATGGTGTTCTATGGTTGTGTGCCAAACCTCCTCTATATTCAAAAGTTCTTAATATGTCTTTTAACATTCAAGAGGACCTACGGAACAGATGGCTCAGGAACATAGGATAAGTCTGCCAAACCCAATGCCCCTTTGTTGTCCAATGCTATCAATGTTTTCAGAGCCATATCTTGCTGCAATCTGTAACCAAGCCAGTGCTCATTGTCTTCACAAGTTATAATTTGTGATTGTATGGGAAGGAAATCATCTCTTAGTAAAGTAATTTATTCTTGCAGGTTTTAATGGTTTGATTTATCTGCATCATGAAAAGCACATTGTCCATCGTGATTTGAAAACCATCAAACATTCTGAGTTTGGGCCATTTGCCTTGACAGCCTGGTGGACTAAATATCTAAAACTTTTATCTGCTTTCTGGCACATTTGCCTTGACAGCCTGCAAGAATTACTGGACAAAACATGGTCATGTAAGTGACATTTGCGATATCAGATTTTGTAAGACAAAAGAATAGGGCTTGTAAATTCACATAATATTTTGATAATTTTGGAATTTTGTTTGATATTTCTAAAAGTAGAACAATCTAAGAATTAAATAATTCTCTATTTTCTTTTCCAAATGGACTTGTTCCTTCTTAATTGATTGTTAATATTCTCTCATTGATATAACTCATTTGATGTTCATTTCACAAGTAGCATTTATGAGAAACTTTGGTTTCACTTTACAGAAACACCCCAAGGATAAAAAACCTGCACAGGCTCCCTTGGTATGTGGCAGTCAATATTAGCCTTTTTTTTTTTTTGCTTTACAAAGCGGCAGGATCGTTTTCCCTTGATCTCATTATTTATTCACATACTTTCTTTCTTGAGCATGTATGCTGACCTGAACATCGATCTTGCTTCCTGTTTCACAAGGGCTGGATCACCCCTAGCCACGTTCTAAATGATTTCCGTAAGTCCATGTCTTATATTAGTTCTCGCATAAGTGGCAAAGACTTACTATTTTTCCTTTTATTTCTTCTTGCAAATATTTTTCACTCTTCATGCATGGCCGCCTAGGCGCCTACTGATCTAGCTTTCTATTTCACTTTAGAGTATTTTGAATTGTGTGCCGATGTTATCTTCATGTATTTGGTAATTTAAAGGCATATCTTACGAAAGCAATTAAGCAAGGGCTACCATCTGCTAGATTCAAGGGTTTATGAGCATGTCTGATAAATCTCTTTTTTCTACGGTCTTAAACTTGCATCTTATCGTATAAGTACCAACCTATAGTAGATGCCATAAAACCACACCGCGAAAAGCACCATCCCGGTGTTTGTTTTTATACACATCAGTTCTTGAATGAAATAGCCCAGCACACGAATAGAAATCGATGTAAAATCAAATAGAAAACAGTTATCACTCATTGCATCATTATTTAGGCAATTAATTATCAACCTTCAACCAAATAAATGTTTCAGGTTGATAGCGAGGGAGGGGGCATCACTGACCAGAACAGTTATCTTCGGCTTCAAGTTGTCCAGTGAGTTAGCATCGTTCTGTATGATTTCGTCAATATTAGATGTGCCAAAATTTTCAGTTTCAAATGCCTCTACTATATATGTGCTGCAAACCCTGTAAAAATGGTAAACGCATAAGAGTGATTGGAACGTTCATTTATTTGAGGGTATGGACTAAGATAATTACAGAAACCTTTAATTGTTTAGCCTCGCTACCTCCCCAAAAGCGTCGTTTCCCACTCCAAAAAAGATTAATAGTGATCCTGCTTGAGTCCGACAAGATGGACAGCTGAGAACACGGCTGGACGGCCGACGAAGACCGAGCTGGCGCCTTGTGAGCTGAAGTGGCGAGGAGACGAGCCGAACTGGAACGGAGCTGAGCTGGCGAACGGGAGAATAGGAGAAGAAAGACAAGCACTTTCGTTCGTCCGTCCGGAGCCTGAAAGCAATCGCACAGACTAATAAAGCGTTAGTCACCAAACAGGAGACGGGGGTCCTCTTATTTGGTACTTCGACGCTCAAGTCAGTAACGATTCCACTGAACGAATAGTAAAAGGACTCATACGAGGTAGGAAATAGGTGTAGGTGTACCTTCACTTACTTAACTTAACTTGCCTGTCATGAGTACTGAGGACCCTTATTTATAGTTGGCTCTTCGT
>JBBPFP010000068.1:5492325-5502702 GCA_037974795.1 Kaempferia galanga
TATATATAGTTAATGAAGATAAAGAAATAAGAACATTAAATTTATTCATGAATATATTTAATTTTTTTTTTTACCATATTCATTTATTTTTAATATCTCGTTCATAAACTATATCTTAACCATATTTATTATCAATATATACCCATACTTAGTTATTCAGTGTTAAGTATATATTGGTGGTAAAAGGTGACTTCATTCATCCCAGCGTTCTCGTTAATCCGTCCCAAAGCTTATACGAAGCCTATACGAAGGAGGTAAATTATGGGTGACTACTTACTAGCACTTAGAATAGTGACTAGCATGTAAGGGTGGTATTTACTTCGGCTTTGCCGAGATTCAAACCCCAGACCTCATTGGTGACAACACCTCATGTGTTAGCCGACCACTAGACCATCCCGAATGGACCAGTGTTAAGTATAAATACTATTATCATTAGTTGATTGTTGTAACTACCATATGCGTGTAAGGGGTAAGCAATCGATTAATAATCAAATTGATGAAATCGATTAAAACAAATAAATTAAATAAATCAAACAACTGAACATTTAATTTTAAGGAAGTCAAACAAATCAAACTAATAAAAAATTAATTAATTTTATTGAAAAATAAAAATAATTAATTTTTGGTCATAGTTAATATTAGAGAGTTCATTAATCAATAATAAAATATATAGTCATTTGATGACTGTTGATTTAGTTAAATTGATATTTTAAAATTTAAATGTAAAACAACAAACTAATTGATATTTTTAAATAATTAAAAATTTGAAATAACCGAATAACTTTAGATATCTATCGGTTTGATATATTATTTTGATTTGATCGATATTTTACTCCGTCCTAAATGAGTATACACAAAGTACCTCTACAACTAAAAAACATAGATACATACAAAAGAAGCATACTTAAACTCATTTAAATATTAAATACTAGTAAATTGATTATGAACAATACATATCTTGAATCAAGTATTAAAATATAACAGTCATTATTCAGAATGATGAGTGCACTAATGAAATATACCAGTCATCTGATTTAGTTAAATCGATATCTTAAATCCTAAATGCAAAAGAATCAAACTAATTGATACTTTTTTAAATAAAAAAACCAAAATTTTAAAATAATCAAATGACTTCAGTTTTGATCCGTTTCATCGATTATTTCGATTTGATCAGTAGTTAGCTCAATCCTAAATGACTGTACATGAAGTATCTCTCTAACTAAAAACATAAATAAATCTAAAAGACCTATATTTAAACTTATTGAAATATTAAATATCAGTTAATTGATGACGAATAATCGGATTAATAAATCAAGTGTTAAAATATATACAATTCAAAAACATCGAGCTAACGAAAGATAGTAATCTATTGATAACTTTTATTCACTTAAATTTGTATCTTAAATTCTAAATCTAAAAGACTCCAACTAATCTTTTTAAAAACACAAAATTTTGAAATAATTAAACTTTTGATTTTCATTGGTTGTTTTGATTTGATTGATATTTTGTTCGGTCCTAAATAAGTGTACTTCATATATCTAGATAAATCTAAAAACACTATAATAAAAATAGTTTTTTCACAGCTTACTATTAACAGCCGATATTAAAAGGTCTATACTTAAGAGGCGGTTTAATAGTTTTTTGCAGCTTGCCCAAAGGGTACACGTCACCATTTTATTACGGTGGTAAATTGATTTTCAGTTAAATATTATGCTATAAAACCTAGTAACTTTTTCTGGGTTATTTATCCAATTAAAAGCTTTTCGCAGCTGGCTGAATTTTAGTATCCATTGGTTTATACTTAAATTCATTTATAAAATATAACTTTACTTGGCTAATAGATCGAGATACTATTAACCAAAAATATCACCCTAGGACATATTTGAATTAATTAATAAGGGACACAATCACTTCTAATCCGTAAAAATCTGAATCCCGAAAAAAATCTTTTCTATATTAACTAACTACAGCTTTTTAATTTATTTTCTCATAAATAATTAAGTCGACTATCTGGAACAGTTAGGATAACAAAATCTACTTTATTATTACATTTCATTCAAAAAATTTTTATTTTTTAATTTTTTAAAATAGGTATTTAAACTATAAAATCTTATGAATTACCAGATACACTATCCAATTTCACATTCAGTAACTAAATGTAAGAAATTGATGACATTTAGTTTGATATTTTAATTAATTTCAACCATGAAATCATGGTTGAAATTAAAATATCAAACTAAAAGTCGGTTTTTTACATTTCAACCCCAATTCAACTCATGAATATATTTATGTGCGTGTTGAATTAAGAGTTAGAGGAATGCATTCTCTTCAAAATTAGAGTTGATTATTAAATTAAAACAGGATCAAATTAAACTAAATTAATTGAGCTGAACTGATTTTTTTTCAAACAAATTCAATCGATCGAATCTAAGAAAAATAAAATAAATTGAATTAATAAAATATTAATTAATTCGGTTTTACACCAAATTAACTGAATTAATTTAAAATTTTAGTTTTTTAAATAAAGTTTAATTTTTTAATAAATTTCAATAAAATATGGTCCAAAATTTCTATGTCACATCAAAATCTATGAAGAAGGAATTTAAAAACTAAAATCCAACGGAATTAATTAATTTTTTTAAACATTAAATATCAAAATAAAATTTAAATTTAAATTAGTTCGATGTATTTAATTTAATTAAATTTTTAGCCACTCCTAATTACATTCAGAATTTACCATCTCTATTAGTTGTATTGAGTCTGGCCGGTTCCTCAGGTCGGTGCGATGGTTAAAACATGGGAGGTTGCCATATGAGGTTAAGAGGTTGAATCTCGGTGTGCCCAAGCATCTCCCCCACATCTTAATCATTTGCACTAATAGTTAGTAACTACGTGATTTACATCCTCCGTGTTGATCTAAAAACGAGTTGACGGAGTCACTAAGAGGTAAGCGAATTGCCGCATTATAGACGTGGCATAAGAGAGTGAGCTCCTCCCGCATCTTCAGGGAGGACTCTCGAAGGAAGCCTCTCTTTGCATTTTTTTTTAATTTAAATTTAATAGCAGAGAAATTTTTTAATTGTAGTGGAGAGATATGTGGTGCAAAGGATTTGTAGTTGTGTGTCATCCATGAGAAGTTATTAAGAGAATTTTTTATTAGTAGAGAGATTTGGAGAGATTTTTAATTTTAACATGGTTTTTTTTATAGCACTGAGGGAGCTCTTAGGATGCTCTAATAATCTTTCCTCAACACTTCTCCTTTTTTTTTCACACATCAAAAATTATAAAACAATATGTGATAAAAGCCATGTTTGTCATAAGATCTTTCAATCAAGCATGATGGTCGTTACAAATAAGCAATCAAAGCGTATAATCATACATATCTAATTCATGAATTATCATTTTTCATGGCTCATCTCCCATTTACAAACAAACATATAACCATGAAAAAAAATACAAATCTTCATTCTATTCTTGGATTAAGAAATACTTCACGGGTTTAGCTGATAGAGGAATAAGATCTGTGTAGTTGGAACTAAACATCATTCAATGGCACTGGTGATGGATGATACATCCACGTATGGTAACAGACAGCAGCCTTTAGATCTTCCTAGTGGCTGAGGAAACAAGATTTTGACACAAATTTAGGTTGCTTCAGGACTTTTGGAACTTCTCGATCGATTTCTAATGGTGGTTTTAGATCCGATCAGCACATAGGAGTGAAACATGCGCTTCAAATACCAAAAATCAAATACGAAGAACAGAGCTTTGGATTAGATCTAGGATCGCGACGGAATTTCAAAATCGCAACAAAAACCAATTTTTTGCCAGCATACCGCAGATCTTGATCGGGGCCTCCAGCTCTAGCAGAATGGGTGGGCCGAGGAAAATCTCCTTCGGCGTGATGCAGGGTCGCCGCTCCGCATCCGAATCACCTGCGCGTTCTTCGCCGCCTTCGTCCCCTTGGATAGCAGAGCGCCGCCTTGTTCATCGGCGCCCTTCTGCTTCCAGCGCACCCTCAGCGGTCGGATGCAGCCGGAAGAACCAAACCTGAAAATGGAGCGGGTTGACAATCGAAGGACGGGTTGAAGGCGATCTCGCTCTCTATCCTTCCGCCGCCACCAGCCATGGATCGACTCGGCAGAGGCGTCCGACGTCGCCTTCGGAAACCTAATAAATCACTTCCTTTGGTTGATGTCGTGTCATGACGTCATATTTAATTTATTGATTATATTTTAATTAAGGGATCAATTAAAATCATTATTGTTTTCCGTTCAAATTTGTACAAATCTTTAAATTTAAAATTCGTATTATGACGTCATTATTCTCCTGCAGTCATGAACTCAAAACAGTTGGAACAAACAAAAAAATCAATATGGTTTAGAGAGTTTTTTTTTTCAAATAAATTCGGAGTATAATTTGTGGAAAATACATTGAAACCTTTCAATATTGGAATTAACAGATGGACTAAATCTTAATTATGAAGTTTAAACTAACATTTATTTTAAAATAATTAATGATCCTCAATTTTTCAAAAGAATTATCATTGAACAATTAATCCTTTAATTAGATGAATCATCATAATTAATACATAAATGTAACACAGAAAACATACCTTGCATCAATGATCACTATCCAATGAACTTACGATACAAACTTCCAATTCTAGCTTTTTGATAAAGATCAAATACCAGAACATAAAATATATAATAAATAATGAATACGATGAGATGAGAGAAGCGAAGATGAAAACACGAGGGAGCTCCCTTCAGTCCAAGCAAAGACAGCATGAGATCTGAGTTGCCTCCTGCATCATTCACTCATCTATCAAGCCATCGCTTGATATGTGGATGAATGAGTCAGCAGTCAATCAAATCGCATCTTCATCTATGAATGGACTGAAGAAAGCTCTCTCTACCGATCACAAACCCTAAACAATGACACTCAAACCTTAATTAAGAGAAGCAACCTTGTGGTTTGCAAACCTAGAGGAGGGGGTCTTTAAATAACAAACAAAAAAACTATAATATGACATCACATCAAACATTAAAATTATTACATTTTATTTCTACGTTCCATAAGCTTACACGTAAATTTATATCATTCAAATTTATCATTAAGGATTAAACTTAATAAAGTGATCTAATAGTTATTTAATTATGATTTTGATTTAATAATGGACGTAAATTTTATATGGATAGAAATCTATTAACTCACTTTATGTTAGTATTGCTGAGCTGATAATGGAAATGGATCTAAAAGTATAGGGTTGTGCTTCTTGTAGGGTTAAGATAACGAAACTTCTCTTGAGATCACTCCATTTGAGAGGAGATTTCCATAATCGCACCCTAGCTAATTCATACAGAAGATTAAGTCATTGTTCTTGCACTTAAAATTGGCAAGTAATTAAGATAGTGATTATCCTCTAGACTAACGAAAAATAGTACGTAGTGCAAAACATGCATATCTATTGCAAATTGGTCCTTTGGGATCTAGTTTATTATTATTATTATTTTTTTTGACTTAAAAAAGGATAAAAAAGGGAGGTGGATTCATTGAGTTTGATGTATGATCAAAATAAGATAGAGGACAAGAGTGAAGTGATCGGATGGGTCTGGTCGAAAATGAAAGTTTGCAGATGAATTATATTTGATTCCGGTTGTCTGCTACACGTACACATATTGACAATTGTTCAGTGTTAAAAACTATATGTAAAAAAATATAGATAAGATAATAACAATGATTTGATTGATTTTTTTTTTTATTTTAAAGTTATTTTTAAATTAACGTTGTTATTGAATTAATTTTCTCATTATTGAATAAGTTGACTCAACTTAATTCATATATAGACAAGAGGAGAATTTTATGTAAAGCTAGTTCATAATGTTTTTTAATTCCTAATATTAATATAAAAAAAAACAAAGAAAATACGGTTTTTTAATCAAGAATTTTCATACGAAAGTCATTAATAATTCTGAAAAGCTCAATTTTTTTTTAAATGTATTACTAAATTGGTGATGATCTCCTAAATTTATCCATGTTTTTTTAATTTAGAATTTTAATATAAAAATTTAAAATGACAAAAGAAGATTAATAAAAAAAAATTATAAATAAAGGAACGTTAATAAAATAAAATTTATTTTTATATTTTACATAGTTAATTAAATAGAAAAATTAAAACAAAATTAAAACAGAAAAATCAAAATTAAAAATCAAATAGATAAGAAAAATGGTGTTGTTTGGGTTAAATATCTTGGTGTTGATTTCTTCGCCTCATCACCACCTATATGCATTTTTGAAAACAAACTATGCACATCGAGGAAGGCTTCAATCTGACACTTTAGAGCACGATAAAACTAATTAAGGAGATCTACTTAAACCTATAGGACTTGGGGTCTTATCAAAGCTCTCTAAGGTCATTAATGAGTTTTATCTGAATCTCATTGATTTACCTAGACGATTTGAAATTCTAAAACCGAACATGGAGTAAAAGAAGAGAGTGTATAGAAAGTAGATACGAGATGTAACTTTGGTTCTGAATCTCCTATATGAAATTATGGGTCTGTGTCAATTGACACATGGACTAATTTTTTTAAAACATATTGTGCACGATTAGAAAAGTCTTGAATCTGAGACTTTATGGCATAAGAACTACGTAGAAATCTATAAAATTTGAATTGATTCTCATTTACGTTTGTTTAATGCAGTTTTGTATGAAACTCATTAATAGACTTAAAAAATTGAAAATTTTAAAATCTAGACATATGGTAAAAGGTGATTCATTATCCTCAAATGTCTCATCAATCCGTCCTTACGCTAGCACGAAGAGTAACTACTAATAATTAATACAAATGGTCAAGGTATGAAAGAGGACATGCTCAAACATGCTGAAATTAGATCCTGTAAACTTATGTGACAATCTCTTATATATATCTTAATCACTATACCGTTTTCTAAGAGATTTTTCATGATTAGGTGCCAGAGAGAAGGGTACAAAGGAGGTAACAAGATATATTACGCAATCTTGGAATAATTTTAATGTTGTTTTCTTTCCTTTTTTTTATTATTATTTCAATAAAGATAATAAATTAGCACTCTGATAGGCATTTAATTTAATGGTTGAGTGGCCTTAGAAAAATACAAGGCATTAAGTGAAATGTATCTGTTTTTGTTGTTTTTGTTGAAACGATTGATGTGATTCAAAATAAAATAATATTTTTCATGTTTTTTTTTCTTTTCCGAGCATGTGATAGAATGGCCAAGCCAATTAGGATAATGTAGGGGTGTCTAGTATCGATTTGATAAGATTTGAATCAAATTTAAAAATATATAAAAATTTTAACTCGAATTCGATTTAAAACTTCTAAACTGAATGAGATCAGAATAACCTAATTAATTTTTTTTACTATTTTTTTCTATAATTATTACTTTTATCGCATTAATTAATCATTATCATATATATATATATATATAATCATTTTAATTTTTAAAATAAAATTTAATTTAACCTTAAAAAATCTACTAATTCCTAAATTAAGTTAGCCTGAACTCAACCCAAAATCCTCCGATCTAAATTTGATCTGGATTCAAAAACTCTCAACTTGAACTTGATATTTTTCAAATCAAATCTGATTAGATTAGCGGGTCGAATTCATTTTTACCCCGCAATGTTCATAATTTTTGGATGTAAAAAAAATCTTCTATGAAAGATGTTTCAAATTTTAGTTTCTTACTAAAAAATTATTCAATTGATTTGGGGATCCACATTTTATGTATATATTTTTTAAAAAATTATCTTCTCAAGGACACTATTTTAATTTCCATCCTAAATATATCCCTATATGCCAAACTAGCTCAAAGATGTTTAATAATTTTAATTAAAATTACATTAAAATTCAATCAAAATTATTTTAATTTAATTAAAATTACTTAAATATTTAAAAAAATTCAAATATTTGATTAAAATTACTTTAATATTAGTTAAAATTACTCTAATATTAATTAAAAGTGTTTCAATGTTGTTAAAACTACTTCAATATTAGTCAAGACGGTTTCAAACATTAATGAAAACTATTCCAACTTATTAAAATTGATCCAATTTGATTACAATGATTTTTATTATTATAGTACTTTTGGTAAAAACTATTACACAAAACAACTATAACGTAGAATACTTTTTACTAATATTGAAATAGTTGTAAGCAAAATTATTTGAAATAGTTTTATCTAAAATTGCTAAAGAAATATTGAACCAAATGAGATGAAATACAACTCATAGGAATGAAGGGGGAAATTCTAAGGAAGCAAGGGAAAAGAAAGTGAAAAAAAAATCATTAAGGAGGTCAACGGAAAATTATAATAAAATTATGAAAGGTATTTTATAAATGAAGGATATGATATAAAACAATAATGTCAAGTTGAGGAAGAAAGTAGAACACCTTTGATTGCCTCCCAAGGGATGGGCATGATTATATTGCACTTGTGCAAAAGATGAAATCTATAGAGTACAAGTGGGATGTGTTTTTGATGCACCAAACATGTGAGACAATTTAATTTAATTGATTGACAGATAATTAATTGAGTCATGTGGTTTTTCTCATGCGTGTGTGCGTGCGTTTTAATTTCGAAAATACATGGGAGTAAATTTAGAGTACAATTTGTGCACATTCAAAGTTCATATTCAGAATATTCATCCCCAAATTTATACTTATTCATGTAAGTGTTTTAAGATTATACCATATTCATGGAACTACTCTGGCCTTTGTGGATTTAAGTATTGTCATTTTTGTTAATAAACAAAAATAATATATATAATTACATTGTACAATGAAATTATATTTTTAGATTTTATAAACTTAGGTAAAATGAAAATAATTATTATCCTCCTATAATGTTGATATTTATAACATTTCAAATGTATTTAAGAATTAATATTCAATTGTAAAAAACAAGGTCATTATGCATCATCCAAATGCCTTTTACTAGGTTATACGAAGAAAAATAAGTTATAGGATCAACTTATAACTAGATAATATTCACGTGGCAAAAAGTATTAGCATTGAATGGATTACAGGTTGTTACTCAACACTATTATTAATGTTTATTAAATTTTTTTTACCCTCACAAGTTAACGTAGTTGATACCTATATGGGTATTATTACAATAGATTTTATGATCAATTTTCAATGGGTGTGAAAATGTATTGCTAGCTAGGTGTTTGACCTCCCCATGTAAAAGATCATTGCGTTAGGATGAAATTATCCTCGTGATTGATCTCCTTCAGAGTAGGAGCGAGTATTTTGTTAAAATCGAATCGAATTGACCGAATTGAACTGATTTTGTTCAAACTGATCAAATTTTTAAAAAATATAACAAACTAAACTGATAAAATATCGATTAATTCGGTCAAAAAACTGAATTAACCAAAATTTTTTAATTTGGGTTTAAAATTTCAATTTTAGACTAAAGTTTAAGGTCTAAAATTTGATTTTGTCTAAAAATTTAGTTTATTCAGTTCATTCAATTTAACCAAATAAGTAATTTTAAAATTGAATCGAAACTGAATCAATTAATTTTTAGAAAAAAGCTAAAATTTTGAATAAATTGAAATGAATTTTACAGTCGATTCGATTAGTTTTATCGGTTTAATTAATTTTTTACTCACCTCTATTCTAGAGTGTATGAGGTCAACTTGGAGGGCCACTAAAGTGACAACTTCACTTTTTATGCAATTAAAATATTTTTTTTTGAAAGAAAATTTTGGAGGGGCAACTAAATTTGTTGCCAATTTGGGACGAAAATATTTCGTCCCTAAATGTTGTCCCTGATGCACTGTTTTTTTTTAGTGTTTCATTTTCATAACTTTCTAAGATTATCTTAGAATATTCATTAAAATATCCCAAGTTTAGACATATCCTAGCGTAATTTTAATTAAATAAATCTCATTTATATTCATTAATAATAAAAATATATAACAAGCTTAGTTTATTAACATTCATTAACAAATAATACAGATTTTATAGTATTAAATTATTTATAAATATATTTAAAATAAAACTAATATAGATTTTATATATCAAATAATATTTAATCTAATTTGTTAGGACAATATTGCTCCCAATAGTTGAATAAATAAGTTTAAACAAAATTAAAATGGGCTCGACACCTCTATTGACGGGTAAGAGTGTGTGTGCCTTTTTATTAATCATAAAAATAACATCCAAATCCATTTTAGTTATCTAAATTACTCCTTATTATTCTTGTATATTCAAATATTATAGGAGTTGTGAATCAATACGTAATGATGAAATTTTGTTTAACTCAGTCAATATTAATCAATATCATATAGAGTATAATAATTACAAATTATTATATATA
>JBBPFP010000068.1:5538741-5554352 GCA_037974795.1 Kaempferia galanga
TTAGTCACAAGGTTAGACAAACGCAGGACCTAACCCGACTTGGTTGATCACATCAAAATCAACTCGGGGTACCAACAGTATTGGGGTACTTGATGGATCCGATGCTAGTAGCTTTTATGTGAGGAAGATTTATTGAGGATAACATCAACCTGACCCAAGAGTTACTCCGTATATATGTCTGCAAGCAAATTTCACCAAAATGCATGATAAAGGTGGATTTGCAAAAGGATTTTGACACGGTGGATTGAGACTTTTTTATGGCATCCTTTGTTGGTTTTAGTTTTCCCTAATGATATTGTGGATGAATTTGGGAGTGTGTTACCACAGTATCCTATTCTATATCCCTCAATGGTGGTATCTATGGGTTCTTTAGTGGAAGGAGAGGCCCAAGGCAAGGTGATCCTCTATCTCCTCTACTATTTGGGTTATGTTTAGAGGTATTTTCATGAAGATTGCAAGTGACCTCCTCCTCTCCATCATTTCACTTTCACCCGATGTGCAAAAAGGTTGGAATCCCGCATCTAGCTATGTCGATGACTTAATGTTATTTGCTAGAGCAGATGAGTCCTCTATGAAGGTGCTTTCGGATTGTTTGGAGGGCCTTGGCAAAGAATCTGGGTTGCATGCTAACCCTTCAAAATCACAAGTATACATGGCCGGGTTTGATGCAAGGATGAAGAATCGGTTGCTTAGTCTCATTAGTTTCCAAGAAGGTAGCTTTCCTTTTCGATATTTGGGGATCTAATTGGCTACGGAAAAATTGTGAATTGCAAACTATGACCCCCTCTTTGATGTTATAACAATAAGAATAAATGCATAGCCAGACATATGCGAGTAAATTGGAGCTAGTGGGTACGATACTTCAAGGGATAGTGTGTTTTTGACTCTCAAAACTACCTATGCCATTTGGAGTGATAGAGAATATTAATGTCATTTGTCGGATGTTTGTTTGGTCTTCTAAGCGCCCTCCAATATCCTGGGGGAAAATTTGTACTCCAAATGAAGATGGTGGATATGGAATTCGGGACCTCCTTGCATGGAATGAAACATTGTTAAGTTAAATATTATGGGAGATTCAATCCAAGATAGATTCTTTATGGGTCAAATGGGTGCACCTACATTATGTGAAAGGGGCTAATTTTTGGCAATGAAATGCTAAAGCCTCAGTTTCGCCACTGATTAAGAGGCTCATCAACATCCGAGGCAAGATTCTAAGGGCATCAAACGGAATAGGGGCAGCAAACATGTGTATGATTGATTGGTTTGTGAGTGACAAGAAAGGGACTTCCAATGCTTATCGCTTTAAAACTAGAGGTCCGGAGGTAAATTGGACACCGATTGTATAGAGACTAGAGATTATGCCAAAACACTTATTCTTGTGAATGCTAGCGCATGGAAAGCTTAGAACAACTTATCGGATGGATTATGAGCCAAACAAAGTGCTCTTTGGGATAAGGTTAAACAATGCTACATATCACATTTGATTTTGGATCAGCTGTAGAGTTTTTCAGGTTTTCAGACAGCATTATAAGGGTGCCGACCGGAGGACAAAGGCCTGGTACCCAACTTGATCGATTTTATATGGGAACCTTGCAACAAAGGTTGACACGAGGGGATAGCTCCTGTTGTTGGGCGGATGTTCCGAAGGATTCAAATCCATGTGCACTATTTTGTGGACTTATCATCGGTGTAACACTCATCCATGCAGGCCAAGATTGCGTTCGTGCAATTGTGCTGATTTTCGATGTATGTACCTTTGTAACTATGCTTTGGATGATGTAATGTGTCCATGCTTCTTGTTATTTAGTGAGAAGTAGTGGTGATGCGTGGTTTGTTGGATGTAATTATAAAGTAATACCATAGTGCATGGAATGAAGCGTGTGATGTAGGGCAAGTCGAGTTGTGGACTTGTGCCGTAAGACTTTGATTGTGTAAGATTTGGGACTTGTGTCCGTGGAGGGTGGGGTCCAAGAATTCCTGACCGTTCGATCAGATGTTCGGCTGTCCGATCGGTCAGTTAGGAATCCCTGAACCAGGAGTGGTCCAGAGATTCACGGACCAGAGGATCCCCGCTGGTGTCCGTGTGGTGTGCAACTGGGTTGGATGGTGTAGACATCCTCATTTGTAGAGGGATAGAACTTATTTGTCTTGTATACTCTAATATGCATACATACCTACTTCTAAAACATAGAATTATTTTTTTTGGAAAAATTTAAAAAATACTTTATTTTTATTATCACATTTTATCTTAAAAATATTATTAAACATAAATTTATTAGAGTAAAAATGCTTTAATAATTTTAGTTAAAATTATTTTAATATAAATTAAGTTGTTAACACTTTTTCAATTTAGTTAAAATTGCTTTAATTTGATTTTAAAAAAAAAAACTCTAACACTAGCTTTAAATAAAATTGTTATAAAAATCAAGTTTTTTTAATTTTTTTTTTAAAAAAAGAAGAGGTGAACTTTATTATGCACTTTTAATACATTTCAATTGTTTAAAAAAATAATTTTAATTGAATATTTAGAGTTTGATAAAGACTACGTTTTGACTTGGGCCGGCCCAGGCAAGTCCGGTTCAGGAACGGCCTGGCGGAACCGGATTTGGAACGGCCGGAATATAAAATAGGCACCTACTTCCTCCCCACTTTGTAGATAGATCGCCGTCTCCGATTCTCCTCGAGGTCAAATCTTGCCAGATCGCCATCCTCGGCTAGGTTTGCTCTCCATTTTCCTAATCTCCTTGCTCTTGATCTGTTCTTCCTTGAGCTTTTTGGTTTCCCTTGCTTTTTTGCTGCTCCAATCTGCGAGTTGTTTGCTTGGGTCCGTGAATCTGAAGATCCGTGATGTCTATATGCTCCGTCTTGGTCTGATCTATTAGGTTATTTACCATTTAGTTCAGATGTAGTGATTCCGAAGCGATCTTTTTTTTTTTTTTTTAAAGACTTCTTGAAGTTATTTTTTCGTCTTTTCTTGGCTATCTTACGAGTTTGATCAATTGATCTATTATATTTCTGTAGTCGTGTAGAGTCACTGAGAAGTGAAGTCAACTTCGTTTGGAAGTAGGCCACTGGAACCACCCGTATTGTTTCTCAGGTAGGAAACTTGTTTGATTTCAACATTGGATCTTTTTTCCACGGAATTATATCTTTGATTTGGCTTGACAGTGCTTCCGTAAGATTCGATCTTGTGTAGCGTACATAAAACTATGCTCGAATCGAACGCCCTTGGGGTTAATTTCTTTCTCATTACTCTTGTAAATTCCTTCTAGACTTCATTTCCTTCTCTTTCTGAAAAAGCAGATCCAGTATTCATATGGACATTGTCTAGCCATGCCTCTGCAGAATTGTCTTTCGGATTGTGGAATTTTTCTTGTGCTTTGTCTTTCTTGTTGATTGGATTTTCACGAACATTTCGTTGTATTTATTCAGCAAGCACCGATTTTTAAATAATTTATGGTATTCATTTAAGCAGTCAAGCTGGCACTGTCGTCAGTCTATTTTGACGTTCTAGAATTTTCTCTAGATTTTTTTTTTATATATAAAGGATGAATTTCTTTTCTCTTTTTTTGAGGTGAACATTTGTAATGAATTTGCCCAGAGATGAAATGGTAATTCTTCTCTTTTTTTGCATTTAGCTTTGAAAATTAGCAATCTCAATAGCATAATGTCGAAGTTCTGATTGCACCGATCCATTTGAAATGTTCCAGGTTGTAATAATTTGTGTTATTCTTTGGGCTTTTAGAATTAAGGCACATAAAATTCTCCATGTCAAAAGACAAGGCATTTACACCTAATTTTGGGACCATGTGCAAAAGTTCATTAAAATGGCCCAGCAAAAGTTAGCGCCCCATATTTTCAAATCATAAAAGGGGCATTCCTTCCTTTCTCATATCCCTCATTTGCCCGTCCTAATTTGTTATAAATATTCTATTAAAAGCTAAAATTTAGTTTAAATATTAATAATTTTGATTTTTGTTTTTATTTATTTCATATGTTATAAATTTTTGTAATGAACTATAAAAATTATATGAACAAAATAAATATAAAGAAAATTATGATTGTAGTTTTTATATATATGAAAATTTTAATTCTCTAAACATATTTAAATATTAGGATATAAACTTGTACAAAACCAATGATTTATTTTTATGAAATTAAAGCTTGAAAATATTATCAAAATAATGATTGTTAAATTTAATTTAAGTTATTAGAAAATATAAAATTTATTTATACACAAATTTGTATTTAAAAAATAATAAGCAATTAAGATTTATTAGCTTTTGTAAAAATTTACATTAAAAATATCACAAAATTAAAATAAAATTTTAAATATTTTATTATTTGGGGTAATAGAGGAATATTGCAAAAGAGTAACAAGAAATGTGTTCTTTAATAATTTAGAAAATGTGGGGTGTAAAATGCGCACCTTCAATAATTTTGAAAACGATAGATTTTTCACCGGAAAATTATTTACGTGGCCTTAGTTAGAGGATAGGTAAACCATAATTAGAATATATCGAATCTGTCAATGTATGCATAGGTTTCTGATTTAAAGGAAATTGCAAGGTTTGAGTTTCTTAAATTTCGAATAGCTTTCTAATATTTTGGATGCTTCTTTTGATTTGCTGTTTGTTTTTGGAGTATCCAGTTCTGTGTATGCTTGATTCATTGACTGTGGGTTTGATTGAGGGAAAAAGAATGTCAGAAATTGCCAGACTAGCAATTTTAAATATAGTCACCAAAGCTGAGGAGCAGATTTCTGAGATTGTTTTAGTTGTGCATTGATTGCTGAAGTGATTGGGAGAAAATATCTATAATTTTAGTTGACAGTGTGGCTTTGATTGTGGGAAAAAAGAATGTCAAATATTGCAGTAGACTACTGATTTTTAAGTACAGTCGATGAAGCCGAGGACCAGATCTCTGAGTTTGTTTTAGTTGCATTAATTACTTTAGTGATCAGGGAAAAGATATATAATTTAGTTGACAGTCTCCTCCTGAGAATGGAGAACCAAACATATATTATGCTTTTTTAGAGCAATAAATAATAGACTGTATGTAATCGATTGACTCTGTTTATTTAGTCTCAATAATAGGTGGTTCAAAGTAAATCAGATTTTTAAATCTATTCGTCTAAGGATCAAGTATGCTCTCAAGCACCCATGGGCATAGCTGAGTTGGTATTCGGGTGATAGATTGCCACAAGAGAGCAGGGATCGAATCCCCGAGGAAACAATTTCTTGGGAATAAAATCCCTTCCACCTAAAGAGACACACTGCTTGGTCACCGTGATTTACCTCCCTTCCAAATGCCTTGGAACCGGCATGGAGGGGCGCTTGGGGTCAATGCATCGTCTTTTGCCACAAGTATGCTCTCAAGCCGTGAACAACATACCAGAAATGAAAGAGGGTGCTCAATCTTTAAATGTCAAAGATTAAAGACCAGTTATTTTTGTCTGTAGTTATGCTGTTATGTGATGGTTGCTTGACAGAGTGGCTTATGCTTTCTAACCTTACAGAATCAATTTGTTTTAGGAAGTAAAATTTTCTATTTTTTTTTTCTTCTAGTTGTTGGATTCATATCAAACGAGGAAGAGGAAGACCAAAAAAGACTTGGTTAACAATAATAAAACAAGATAAAATTTATTTAGGTATAGATGATGATCTAATAGTAGATAGAGCTCAATGGCGTAAAAGGATCCATATAGCCGACCCCACTTAGTGGGAAAAGGCTTGGTTGTTGTTGTTGTTGTTGTTGTTGTTGGATTCATACTTTTATTTCCCTTCCACATCAGTTGATTTTTTTGATTATGTCATTCTATTTATAATTTCTACTGTATTAGTGTCTTTTTTGTCTGTTTTATCAGTCAAATAACTCTTGGAAGTTATCATTAGTGTTGTCTTTCTATCTTGAGTCTTGTATTAGTTCTAGATTAACAATTCAAGCCGACCATATATGTCTATTGAATCTTCACAAATTTTGTTTAGTGCGACACTATTCTTATCACTAGACGAGTCTCAAAGATTTAGAAGATTTGAAGACAGAAGTATGCATTGTGATTGCTATGTTGTTGGAAATTTTTTGTTTGGGAAATGTTGTTCTGTAAGCAATTAATGGATACCTTTATGTACTGTGATAAGAGCAGCATATGCTGTGTTATTTGTATGTGTATAGATAGACTGTTCAATACTTAGGCAACTAGATCTAAGGTTATGTATTCAATTGATTGTTCGAGGATGAGTGCAGTTGTACATCATTGCTGTGCATCTGCAAAAAAAACCCCATAGTGCTGTACTTCTTTTCTGTCCTACACTTTCAGGTAAGTTTGTTTTTTCACAGTTATCTTGTGTATCATCTGATGCTACATGTTAATGTACTTAGATATCCTAAGCCTAAACTGAAACATAAAATTATGTTTCCAATAAAGTCTTTTGTTCCTATTTCCAATACTCTTTTCTCACGTGTTCCCGCAGATATATAGACCATGGCTGATGCTGAGGATATCCAGCCTCTCGTGTGTGACAATGGGACTGGGATGGTTAAGGTTAGTGTTTCACTCATTGGTCTAGTTAGTGTACCAATTTTTTGACTGGCTTTAGTAATTGATGTATAAACTGAATTAATTCTTTCACTTGTGTGTCAAAAGGCTGGATTTGCTGGTGATGATGCACCTAGGGCAGTCTTCCCTAGTATTGTAGGCCGGCCTCGCCACACAGGGGTTATGGTTGGGATGGGACAAAAAGATGCTTACGTTGGTGATGAAGCGCAGTCCAAGAGAGGTATTCTCACATTGAAATATCCTATTGAGCACGGAATTGTCAGCAACTGGGATGACATGGAAAAGATCTGGCACCACACCTTCTACAATGAGCTTCGTGTTGCTCCTGAGGAGCACCCTATATTGCTCACTGAAGCTCCTCTTAATCCGAAGGCGAATAGAGAAAAGATGACCCAGATTATGTTTGAGACCTTTAATGTGCCTGCTATGTACGTTGCTATTCAGGCTGTCCTTTCACTCTATGCCAGTGGTCGCACAACTGGTTAGTATTTTTCTCATTAGCTTCTTTCTTTTTCTTTTTCAAATAAGGTTTACCTATGGCACATATTCTCAGGTATCGTGCTTGATTCTGGTGATGGTGTGAGCCACACTGTGCCTATATATGAAGGATATGCTCTACCTCATGCCATTCTTCGATTGGATCTTGCTGGTCGTGATCTCACTGACTGCTTGATGAAGATCCTCACAGAGAGGGGTTATTCATTTACCACCACTGCTGAGCGGGAAATTGTAAGGGACATCAAGGAGAAGCTTGCTTATGTTGCTCTTGACTTTGAACAAGAGCTGGAAACTGCTAAGACTAGCTCATCAGTGGAGAAAAGCTATGAACTTCCCGATGGACAGGTTATTACCATAGGTGCTGAGCGATTTAGATGCCCAGAGGTCCTCTTCCAGCCATCCTTAATTGGCATGGAAGCTGCTGGAATTCATGAAACAACATACAACTCCATCATGAAGTGTGATGTTGATATTAGGAAAGATCTATATGGCAACATTGTGCTCAGCGGTGGATCCACTATGTTCCCTGGTATTGCTGACCGTATGAGCAAGGAGATCACAGCACTTGCTCCAAGCAGCATGAAGATTAAGGTAGTTGCTCCACCTGAGCGAAAGTACAGTGTTTGGATTGGAGGCTCTATCCTTGCATCCCTCAGCACTTTCCAGCAGGTGAAGTGTCTATTGTAAATGCTCTAGCTTGAAGGAAGATTTTATACATTTTTAGCTAACTGATAAACTGCATCTTGTAAACCTGCAGATGTGGATTACCAAGGGAGAGTACGAAGAATCTGGTCCAGCAATCGTCCACCGGAAATGCTTCTAAACTCATTCCCCTGTGTCTTTGGGCACACTTTTTCTGGCTTGTTCTATCTAGTATTTGGCTTTGTTCGAACTGCGGTTTGCCTGATAATAGTATCTAATGTTTGAGTCTCCTTTCGACTGCTGAGTTTGTTTGCAGAAAAGTTCTCTTCTTTAGAAGTTTTCCCTGGAGGATGCATTTCTTTTGCAGTGGAAACGAAATTATGTATCAACTTTGTAATATGATTGCAAGTTTTAGTGTCCGTGCCCTGGCCAGGGGACTTATCCATGGATGTATTCTTGTATTATGTATTACCTGGTTTATCTGTAACTTTTTTTTTGTTTGCGTTCTCTAGAAGTCTGATTTTCTGGTTTGATATATTTGCCAAAATTCATTATTATGTTTTTTTTTTGTAGCAATAATTATTTAATGTTTGATGCCAAATATGTTTATTGATATTCATTCATTGTCCTATTTAAACTATGAAAACTAATGCTCTCTCATGGTGTTCTTGTTATCACGGCAGCTTGTGCCATTTTTGGTTGCTTGGAATTTGTATGTCTACATGTTTATTCTAGTCTTTATTATACTGGAAAACATTTTTACCTTCAAAGGCCTTCAATTGTGACTTTCAGGTTGTTTACTTGGTTAAGGAAAACCCATCAGTGCACTCCCTCTCACAACTCCGTGCTTGGACGGTCACTCACAACCCAGCAAAACCTTGGAAGCTCGACTGAGGACCACAC
The DNA here is from genome assembly GCA_037974795.1 of Kaempferia galanga. NCBI lineage: Eukaryota > Viridiplantae > Streptophyta > Magnoliopsida > Zingiberales > Zingiberaceae > Kaempferia > Kaempferia galanga. The sequence continues at coordinate 5,547,344 of JBBPFP010000068.1, forward strand.
CGAATGTTGAAAGCAAATTGATTGCATCCTACCTACGAGCATATTTTGAGTAAGTTCGCCAAATCTGTGTTCTTGAAACCTACATTGGTCCATTGGGAGGATTAGAGTTTGCTCCCAGTTGTAGATATGCTATTATAAGGTTGGGGTTTGCATTGTCGATTTTCTACTTGTTAGTAGGAGTTGCTGCTATGTTCATGTAGGCAAAATTCACACGTTTTTTTTTTTCTTTGTGAATTTTGTAGCTTTGCGAACTAATGTAATTAGCATTGTTTACATATATGATACTCTTTTGTGTAATAAGATGAGTTGTCTTTGTTGTCGACTTTGTTGGTACAGGAAGCACCAGATGATCAAACTTAAATTTTAATAATGGCAAAGGATTCAAAATTAAAGGTTGTTATGGTTCTAACAAGTCTAACTGAGTGAAGTCCTAAGTGAGCTTAGGTTGGGTAAAACTCCTAGGGAATACTAGGTAGGTGGAAAGCTCTAGTTGTGATTAGGCAAGGAAGTCTTGGTCTGAGAGACTATGCAAAAAAGTCTTAGCAGGTTGAGAACGCTAGATGGGAAATCTTAGTGTCGAGGACACTAGGTGAAAGTCCAAGAGTTCACGAACACCAGGTCGAAGACTGGACGAATCAGGGTTCAGATGTCCAGCGGAAAGTTCTAAAGTCTCGGATACTGAGCAAAAGTCCAAACAGTTTGGAAGATCGATTTAACATCTGGTAAACTCTCCTAAGAGGAGTAGGTGAGGACGCGTTCCCCGACGAGGAAATAAGCAACAGTTCAACTTAGGGTTTCATGGGAATCTGAAAGTTAGAACCGGATAGTACTAAGACTGTCAACACACTATATTTTTATTGTGTTAACTTTGTTTGCGGGATATCTTTTATGTTTGGACTAATATCTTGCAGGAGCAAAAAGTCTCGGATGAACCGTGTCTGAGACACCTTGGAGCTGAGCGAAGGCGCCCCAAGCAAATGAACTTTGAGGATAAAGTTCTCGTTGCGGGGAGGCGCCTTGGAGCGCTGTGGAGGCACCTTTGAGCGCTTGGAAGGTGTCTTCCACAGCTTATAGATCCCTTGTTCGAGTAGCACATTAGAGACACTGATTCCAACGATCTTCTCTCTTATGTGCTGCTCAAAAGACGACTCTAACGTTGTACCGCTACTCCAACGATCAAAAGCTTGCAACTTCAATTCTTTAGTTGTTGGTATAATTTCATTTACTGCACTTAAATTATAATATCTTTGCACTAATAATATTCGGATTTATTAGTAGATTGTCCAACGAAAGCACTCTCACGTGCGAGACTTAGGGTAAGAGTCGCAATAGGCTCCAAACCAAGTAAAAAACTTGGTGTCTTGGTTCATCTTTGTTTTCTTTCTTATTTTTGCTGCACATTTTCTCGCAATAATTTTATAAAAAAGTAAAAAAGTCACGAGAGCTATTCAACCTTCCCCATCTAAGACTTTTGATCCTATATACTTGTCGTCATAAGAACATCCAAGACTCTAATTTATCATACGAAAAAAGTTTTTGATACTAAATAGGTCATACTAATATGAAATTGATATACCATGACTAATTCTAAAATTGTTTTGCCAAGTTAAAAACAATTCTGACTAATTCTATAATTACAAGTATACCATGTAAAATGACTGACAAAGCTGGCAACTATTTTTCATGTAGAAATATGCTCACAGAACATACCCATAAAACACAATCCAAAAGTTTTTTTAACTCTTAAAACCTCCACAAGAATAATTGATAGAAGCCAATGAGAGCTCCTGTATCTGGTGTAGTAGTGTGCACATGGTCACGAATTTGGCCACATTATTCCAAGGCATTGATCAAGCAATCATTAAATCATAAGTTAGAGAGAGAGCTCAATTGCTTAGACTCCAACCCATTGCTCGAATGTGTATCTTCATGAACCCACGATGATATAAGATGGTGAGCGATGGCATAGGGTCCAGGTACAAACATCGGCGCAAGATCTCCACCTCCAATATTCAAGTCTATGGCGGAAACCTGACCTCTCTCAAGACCCTTGCAAATTTGGTTCACTTTGTTGGCAGTTGTCTTGTAAGTTCTCTCATATTCATTGTAAGTGAGAGCTTTCTTCACATCCTCTCTTTTGAACCACTGTGCATCTAGTGAGACGAGAACAATAACAAAATTATGAACCGGTTTTACTGTAACATTTTGCGTGAAAGCTACTGATTGTGGTTACCTTGAATCTCCGATTTGTCGACATGGATATCAAATGTTTTAGCATAGGCAAAGAACCCCATCATCAATTGGCAGGGCATACTGCCAGGCCCAACTGAGAAAATCTTAGATTTCATCAATAAAAGTAGCCTATTCTTTATGTAGTAAGTTAAGAGAACAGAAAATTCACATTTCAGTGAGGACATTCATGTTTGTTCCTTAATCAAGGCAGAAGAACAAGACTGAGCATGCATATTTTGTTTATTAGCTATCATGAACAATGAAAAGGAAATTGAAGATTTCAAAAGATTCATGAACCATGTGACTGAATTATTCAAGTGCTCAAATGTTAAACAAAATCAAATATTGTTGAATGCACAATATACGTTTTAGTTGCTAAATATATTCAAATTGCAAGCACATTTTGTTAATTTGTTCTAATGAATATTTTTTTTTAACAAAAAAAAAAAAAAGAATTCAAAAGATTTTTGAATCATTTGACAAAATTCTAAAAGGGTGCACGGGTCAAATATATATATATAATTGGATACAAGAAAGATATACAACTTGCCTTTTATTTACCTATGTGCATTCAAATTCTGTGTTCAATTTCTTCATCTCCTTTCACTTGGCTTTCTATCTTCACAATATTGTCTGGAGTGTGAATTATAAAAAATCATTCCATATTTTTTTTTGCCTACTTGTTCAAATTATATTTACTAGGAAAGGTTTAAAGTTATGTAATGTTTAGGATGTTACATCATTTCCATTATGAGAATCATTATTAAACCTGATGGCATTGTTTAGTTCAAGGAATTGTTTCTTTTGGCCGGATAACCTTAAACTAGCTACTTTCTGCATTTATTTTTGTTTGTATTTTGAAATAAGATTATATGATTACTTAGGACAAATGATTTACTTAGGATAACAAAGTTGAAAAATCTACTTGCCCTCTCAATGAGAGGTTCTTTGAACTCCAGGGATTCTATTGTATTACCTTCACTGGAAAATAACAGGGGTATGTTCATAAAAGTTCACATATCCGGTTTAAAATTTAAATGCAGACCTTCAAATAGGACCAAGAATGTGCCAGAAAATACTATCGTGGCATGCTTACTTAAGTCGATGAATAGGAGTGAGAGAAAGGGGAGTCGCGAGAACAAGTTTTATCAATCCAGTCTTACACCTTTTTGTTTTCCTTTCTCTCAAGGTTATTTTTAAAATTGTTGCAATAAATCCTGATTTACCTTTTGTAACCAAACAAGTAAACTGTTTCCTAAGTTTTGGAAGTATGTCACAAACAAGAGAGTAGTGAGAGAAAAACAAGTAAATAAATAAATAAAAAACTGATGAAATGCAATCTTAGGCTACTCTGTCAAAATATGTCACACTAAAAAAATCAAAATGAAGAGACAAGTAGGTACCAGGCCATGGCTGAGAACTATGGTAAACAACTTCCCCAACTTCAATACCAGTCTCTTCCAAAGTTTCTCTTCTTACAGCCTCTTCTAAGCTCTCCCCTGGCTAATAATATTTAGCAGTTAAGATGTAGTGCAGACAAGACCCATTCGAGCCAATTTTACAAACAAAAAGTCATTCAAACTGAATGAGAAGCAGTTCATATTGTAATCATACTAATTTATCAATAAAGCAAAACATAAAAGTTGGTTGAATATGGGATCAATACCTCTGTAAAGCCTGCAAGACAAGTCCATAGACGAGGTGCCAACCTGGATTGGTCGGCTAACAATGCACGATCATTTTCTTTGTCAATAACTAGCATAATTGCAACCTGCTCCAAGCGATAATCCATATGCACATCAGTGAGCAAATAGAACAGTTGAATAATGGCATAAGTAGATGGATGAAACCATACAGGATCAACTCGTGGATATATCTTCTTTTTGCAGGACTCATTAGCGCATTGCTTTCTTCTTCCTGAATCAATGGAAGCTGTGGGAGATCCACAGTGCCCGCAAAATCGTGATGTTCTGTGCCACTCCAGCAGTGCCCCAGCCTGATAGGTCACAAGGAGGAAAGGTTGAAACTTCTATTGCAAGATGTCATGACAGCATATAGAAACCAACAGACAGCAAAAAACTACAAAGATCTGTTACCAGAATTCACAGAGATCTGCAAGCTTTCAAAAAGAAGGAATAGCACAAGCATTATCAAGAACACCGATTTCCATTATCATATTGATTAGTTGATGAAACAGATGGGCATTGGCTATCATTAGGTTAGCTCTTTTGTGATCAATTCTCCAACAAAAAACAGTGGAATCAAGGGATAAGAAGAGGTCATTACATGTCCAGCAATGGCCAACGCCCCCATCGCATCTGAATCAGCCCAATTGGTAGCCACCATTAGGGTCCTCAGGTCGACGAAGCCAAATCCATCCCCAGGGAGTCCCAAATGAAGGTTTTCTGCGTTAGAAACGTCGACCGCCCAAGAAACGGTGCCGGCTTCCTCCTCGGGATCCGATCCCAAGTAGACAAAGGATTCCGCCGGGATACCGCTCACCTTTGCGGGAGAAACCCATCCGATGCTCCATTTGGGGGCCGAATCCGATGTGGAGTCGGCGGAGCGGATCCAAGCTCGGCCCTTTCTGAAAGGCAAAACCCTAGCAACGGCGGAGGACTCGGCATCTCCACCGGAGAGGAAAGATTTGAGGGAGTCGAGGGCGGAGCTGGGGGAGGACGTAGAATCCGAGTTTGAGGATCTCAGCGGGTTCCCAGCAAAGGCATGGAATTTGAGGTTGATGGGCATGGCTGCGAGGTAGCGAGGACGAGAAGGAGCAAAGACTTCGAGGACTAGGGCGAGCGCCGTCGGAGAAGATCGTCTCCACCCTGGAATTAGGTTGAGCAGCATCTCGCGGCCGCCATGGTTGGCATCTTTCTTCCACGGCGACCGAAAACCATGGACGAGATGAACCAGCGAGAGAAATGGAACCGCAGTCACGTGCTTCTAGATGTGCACACGTGGACGGTGCAGATGGATGGTGGACGCCGTATTGCGACCGTCGCATTAACTTCGCTTATCGTTCCGTTGACCGTCGCGAGTTTATTGTATAAATATATATTGTTAAAAAAATATATCTTTTGGTTTTTTTTTTGAAAATATATATTGTTTGAAAAAACAACAGATCTTTAGCTTTTCTTTTATAGAAAATACATTTGTAGGAATTTTAATCATAACTCTTATATAATTAATTTAGGTTAAAAAAGTTTTAAATAATTATGTAATAGTTTTGATCAAAATTAGTATATGGATTTGTTTGATCGCTTAAAATTATTCATAAATTCTAAAGGTCTTCAAAAATGCATTTATTTAGCAAGATTGAATTAACATAATCTTTAGAGTGCAATTTAATTTTTTTAAATGATTATTTAAATGATTTTGCTCAAATTGATGACAAATTAAAAAAAAATCTCATATATATATATTCGATGATAATTTTTTAAAAATTGTATATTTTTAAATATTTTTATAAACTTTGACTGTTTTAACAAATTGCGTTTTAAATTTTATAATACAATTCATTTGTTCTCTATTTTTATTTTTAATTTTAGATTCTTTGAAATTTATAATTTTTTAAAAATTTGTACTTTTAATGATATTTTTAAACTTATAAATTAAATAGAAATTTTAAAAATTTATGTCAATATCTATATTAATTGGGAGGAAAAATCAAAGGGCGTTCAAATTAAGAGATACATTAAATGGGCACCTTTTTATGAAAAAAAAAACATCAAATGGGTGTTTTATCTGTAATTTTATCTCAAAAATATTTTAACCCAATATTGTTATAGCAATTACTCATAGTTACTATAATGTATAAAAACTAACAAGTAGCAGTTGCAACGTGTAAAAGCTAATAATCAGTTGCCACACTTAATGTGATGATTCCACATTTTTAGTAATCAGTTGTTACACAGTATAATTGTCAACTTTTATAAGATCAATCGTAATTAGATAATGCTCATTTTAAATGTAGTAGATGTGATAAAGTCCCCTTAATTTATTTTATTCATTGAAATATTATTTTAATTAAGTTATTACTCTCAAATAAGCAAAATTAACATAAGTTAACTACACTGTTTTAGAATATAGCAACTATCTTCTACACGTTGTAACAGGTAGCTACTAGCTTCTACATGGCAAATAATGATAAGATAATTCTCATTTTAAATGTAATGGGTGTGAGGAAGTTCCCTTAGTTTATTTTATTCATTGAAATATTAATTATATACATTATAGAAGTTAGTAGTTAGCTTTTACACATTATAACGGCTAGCTACTAGCTTTTACAAGGTCAAACGTGATCAAATAATGCTCATTTTAAATATAGTAGATTTGATTGACTCCCTTTAGTTTGTTGTACTTATTGAAATATTATTTTAATTATATTATCACTCTCAAATAAATAAAAATAAAATAAGTTAATTACATTATTGTAAAAGTTAGCAGCCTGTTTATACAGAATGTGGTAGCTAGTTACTAGCTTTCTACATAGTAATTAGATAATGTTCATTTTCTATTGTAGTAGATACGATGGAGTCTATTTGATTTGTTTGGCTTATTAAAATGTTGCTTTAACCAAGTTACACTTTCAAATAAGCAAAATTATTTTACGTTAATCACATTGTTGTAGAAGTTAAGAGCATCCACATCAGATGTTCTAAATAAAAATTTTACCCTAAATTTTACATTTTATCAAGAAAAAATCCTTGCATCAGTTTCCTTACATATTCCCTAAATTTACATTTCGTGAACAGTAACTCTCCAAATATAAGGA
>JBBPFP010000068.1:5560078-5577323 GCA_037974795.1 Kaempferia galanga
AATCCATATTAGTGACAATGGAGTCACTTAGTTACCATGTAAATTCATTATCTGATTTAGAGAAACTGAGGACGAAACTTTAGACAGGCAAATTGTCTGCAAATCAAAAGACATTTCTCATATGTATTATTTTGTTAGGTTATGGTATCCTACACTCATATATGAATTTAATCTGATTCAACCAAGATGATCAAATTGCAAACGGGAAACGAATTGATCAGCAACTTCTCTTGGGTGTTCTCACAAAAGATAACCGAGAACTCAAAAAGATGAAAACAGCGATGGAAAGGTAATAACCTGATTTGCACCAGCTGTGACCATAACTGCAGACTTATTCAGATTATTCTCCCTTCGCAACTGCAACCAGCTCATAATATTAGTAGGATTACTTTCTTTAGTGAATATAACATGCATATGTTATCAGTCTTTTTAGTTTTCACAAGTTGTACATGTGAAGTTAGAATATTTATATACTGGAAGAATAGGTACATTGGTTAAATAGAATTAAAAAATTGTAAAAAGACACCCCTAGTATCAATTGAAAAAACAAATCATATCAACTAAGGAAAATCTCTGATATCAATCACCAGGCACCAAGAACCTTCCTGTAAACCAAATGCATCAATAGCACTAAAATTGGAGCACACACAACAAGAGTATATTTCACAAGTTGCACATACTAAATTAGAGAGAGTATTTCACAAGTTGGAACTAATAATGGATCCTTCAATAATAATTTGCTCCCATCTGGGATTTCATGTCTACCTTGAAGAAATTATTTTCAATAATCATCTACAAAAATTCTGGCCCCTCTACTTCTTATAAACTTCAATTCCATGAAATTTTCAAGGCTCTACTACATTATCAGTTATTACATTTTTTATAAAGATGAGAAACAATTTATCAACTACTTTTACAGACAATTATGTTTGCATCTATTTAGAGCACTTGCATCATTATTAAGACTGTCCAAAAGAACAAAAAGTTGAACTTTTAGAACTTAAAGTAGATGACTCTTGTCAGCTATATCTTGTAAATATGAAGAAATACCTTCTCAATCAGAGCCTGCCTTAGTTCTGGAAGACCTTCATCAGCACCATATTTACTAATTGAAGGGTCCCAAACAAGTTCTTTGACTTTTTCTAAAGCTTGTTCAGGTGGTTGCCAATAGACTACACCCTGCATAAGAAATTGCAAATGACTTGAAAAGTAGCAGTGATTTTTATGACAAATATTAACAAGATTGCCCATCTGATTCATAGTGAATCAAATCAAACTTAATTAGACCAAACCAACTTTTATATTGATTATTTAGAATCTGAACCAAATTGAACTGAATCAGAACATAAGTCAAAGTAATCTCCACACAAATTATCGTAATTTTCTTTTTAAGTTCAATTGATTTCAAGTTGAGCCAAAATTTCAACTAGATATCATAGTTTTCTTTTTAACTTTTGAATTGGATCGCAGTTCCTTATGAACCAATTTTCATTTAAAACAGAATGTATTGAATCAAGTAATCATACTGTAATTTTTTTGGCATAAACTTTATATATCTTGAGTTATTCAAAATAAATCTCCATGATAAATATATTTAATTATAAACAAATAAATTTTTAGTTTTTCAGTTTGGTTGGGTTTGCAATCACAAAACAGCAATCCAACATCAAACTAAAATTTAAAAAGATAATGGATGGGAGGCAGCGCCTTCAGAAAATGACTATTGTAATTAAATTCTGTTTTACAAGAACTAATTATAAAAACTAGGTTAGCGTCCAAATTTTTAGGGAAACATGTTCTCGAGTTGCATTCGCATGGGAAAAAAAAATGCATCAGGGAAATCAAGCAAACAATCAGCGCAAACTGAGTGGCGATAAAGATTCAACTGGTCTAACCTGAGCTAGTGAGATCGCTTCCTTGGTTCCACGCATCAGTTCCTGAATCTGAAGGGGCAAAAGAATCCCGTTAAGAAACTTATAAAATGCAATGTAGGTCTCCCAAAAGAATTACAACCATCGGAGCAAGTAGCTAATTAATTCAAATACCAATAGAAGACTAAGATCAGTTTCCCACTTTTCATGTAAATAAACAAACATATACATAAAATATAGCAAAGGTTCCTTCTTTTTGCAGCAGCTTTGCAAAAGAATGGGAAGAAAAGATCACCTCAGGCTTGAGCCAAATAAACCTCTTACTTCGTTCCCCATCAAGACGAAGAGAAGGGGGGGATCTTGTTTTCAGAAAGCATAAATGTTAGTTAACTTACCTGGACCATGACAGGCATATCCGTCTCGAGAGCTCTCTTCGCAAGCTTAGCCCGTGTCCCCATTCCGCCTCCTCTACTGCAGCAGTAGAACCTACCACGCCTATAATATCAACAAGGGCACAGGTGTGAGATCAAAAGAACAGCAAGAGAGGCCTAATCCCTAGGAAAGACCAACGCCGACTAACCTAAAAAGAGAGATAAGGCCGGAAGCTCGGGCCACCAAGCCCCTCCTCCCTACCAATGACATCAGAGACCTCAACGACTCCCTAAAAATCAAATCTTTACCAGTTCACCAAATTGACGATACGATTGAGTCTGTCTGAAAGGGAAAAACAAAACAAAAGGCGGAGACGTGGGAGGATCAAACAGTGACAAGTAGAAGAGATCCGACGGAGAACGAAGGGAAGAGTGGGAATCCTGTTCGAGTATATCAGAGAGCGATGCGAGTCAGCGAAGGAACGTCCTGCGGCCGAAGAAGTCACGGCGTTTCGCCGCCTGGCAATGGACTCCTCGTCGTCGCTCATGTTTTTTAAAATAATAATAATAATATTGAAAAACACCAACAAAACAACATCCACTTTTAAAATTCTCTAAAAATACTTAAAAATCGTATGAATTTTATTTTTATAAAAATCATAACTTTTCTTCTTACAATCATTTTTTTTAATAATAATAATTCAGATGTGCACAAGAATACAGATATACCTCTAGAATATTCATCTCTACAAGAAAAAAAAATATTCAAATTCAGATTTATTTATTTATTTATTTTTAAAAATATTTTACCGCCATATTAGTCTGGTTTTCTGATTCCACCAGCAAATATGATCCTTTAAAAAAAATAGAGTTTTTTTTTTTGCCTTAAATTTATTGCATACATAAAAATTACCAATAAAATGGTCGATGCCACACTTACGATCATTACTTCAAGTAATATACAGGCAATGAGTGTACTAAAGTTGTCCATCAAAAGATTCGACTACATAAACATCCATTGATCATACTAAATGCAGCAACCAAAACCACTGTGTTCCTTGATACATGACACTGATCAAACAACACACACACACAGATAATAATAATCATCATCATACTAATGCGTGCAAAAATGAAACTGCACGAGACACGTATCAACACAATGCTATTCGCGCAGATCAGGGCTTGAGAAATTGGACGCAGCTAATGAAGAAGCCTAAACAGAGTCTTAACAGAGTTGGTGAACTGCAAGAACACAGGCCGACCGCAGCTGGAGGCATTGAGAAGAAGGCAGATTGGCAGAATGCAGATGTGCTTGAGAACAGATAAAAACTGCAGGAAAATGGCTCATTAGACTCTGTATGCAACATAAAGAAGTTCACTTTCTTAATAATTCTCATGCAAGTACTATCTTGGATGACTGCAAACCCCTAAAGTTTATGCATATTGAAAGCGACAGAGATTCACACACTTTCTTTTTCTTTGGAATACTGATGAGTTTACATCATGGCAACCCAGAAAATATCAAAATGTATAACTAATGTATCATGCTAATCCCTTTCCCTTTCTATTGATATGATCACTTGTTACAAGTTTCAACATTATGTACTGCAGATTGGTTGTGTTCTCGTCGATGTCAATTAGAGAATAACTTGAGGTTATCGTCCCCGAGTTGATCATCGACATTGGTTTAGCAAGTTCTTCATTGAGCATTTGAAAGATTAAAATTTAGGTTTCTGCTGCATTGAAGCTATACTGCAGATTAGTGGCAAACAAAATGGAATCTAAGGCCTTACGAAAAAAAGACGCACAAAAAAGGTACTGGGAGACCTAGTAAGTTTGTAGATATTATGCGAGAACTATGTTCGTTGTTTTGGGGAACAAAAAAGGTACACACTTGAAAAATAATACTGTACCTGATGTCTCCATGAAGTCTACAGAAAGGCTTCACAAGTTGCTTTGTTGTGACCTGCTATTTTGCACCTGCTGCAGAGTCGAAGAGCAGTGTTAATCTTGTTGGGATTAAATCGCTTTCTCCTTGGCCTACCTGGTGGACGACGAGTAGGGGGAGGGTATGAACTTGCACCAGAAAAGAAATCTATGCTTTCAATATTTGGTATTGCATGGATAGATTCTGAATAAGCCAATTGGTAGCATTCGATTCTGAAATATCTTAAACAATAATCGTAAACATTTTTTTCAACCCGATTAAAGGCTGCGATCGCATGCAGACAAGGAAGACCAGAAATCTGCCACCTCTTGCAAGTGCATTCCCAACTTCCAATGTTGACAACAAATATAGAATTGCCACGAACCTCAAACACAGTGTCAGAAGAGCATAATACATTTAGCTTTCGAGCCTTCACCATCTCCTTTTGCAATTTTTGCTCCATAACTGGTGTTAAAGGGCCTGCCCATGTATTGCATGCTGCACGCCTTTCTTCTATAATCTCTCCTAACTTGCCTATTATTGCATCAAACATATGAACCGCTGATGATTCTCTCTTTGCAGGTATCCAATTAATAAATGAATCAACAATGTTTGACGAGAAATGATCATATCTAAAACCTTTGAAAATGGCATCAGACCAATTTTCTGGTTTACTAGCCAGAACCCACTCAGCAGCTTCTGGTGAAACATTTCTTATGCCCTCAATAGAAGCATTAAAATCCTCGATACTGCAGGCTTGCGCAGCTCGGGTAAAATCTCCAATCATTGCATCTTTCACTTGTGAAGACCATGGGCTCTTCCTCAGTTCATTTTTAAATTCCTCTAAAAGGTGATGCAAACAATAACTGTGATGGCAATTATCCTCAAATACTCGTGGTATGGCCTCATCCAAACCCTTCTGCCTGTTTGACACAAAGGTAATTGTTCGAGAGGTAGTTACAGCATATTTCAACTGTACTAGAAACCAAAACCAACTATCATAATGCTCATCCTCTACTACAGCAAAGGCAACAGGAAAGACTGCATCATTTCCATCAACTGATGCAGCAACCAATAACTTGTGTTGATTGGTTGCTTTCAAAGGAATCCTATCAAGAAAAAGGAGAGGCCGACAACCATGCTCAAAGCCATGAAGGGAAGCATGAAATGACACAAAAAACCGACGGAACTTTGAATCAAGTGAAGTAGATAGCAAGGCAACACTGCCTGGGTTGGTTTCCAATATTCTTTCAGCAAACCAAGGCAGTTGGCTGTACGTCTCTTTCATAGAATCATAAAGCTCCTTCTGCGCTACTTCTCTTCCGCGCCAAACCTGAGAGTAGGTTAAATTCACACCAAAATCTTCATATATCTCTCTTACAAGATCTTTGGGCTTAGACTGCGGACTGCAATGTAACCTTTCCTTGATAATTTTGGTGAGCCATTGCCGTGTTGCCTTTCTCTGACCATTTCCTCCATCGCAGGTATGAACATCAGTCATTTTTTTGATGATGAACTTCAACTTACTTGATGTTTCCGAAGCATGAATACGCCATGGACAAGTTTCCTCAGCACATTTTACAGTCACTCTACTGGATTCATTCTTAACAAATTTATATGCAAAACCTTTACCAATAGCATAATTACACAATTGAGATCGAAAGTCCTTGGCGTTATCAAATTCCTGTCCCACTCCACTTATGATGGTGTCCCAGTGGGAGCCTGAATTTATAGGTCTGACTTCTTCAGTAGCGACTAGAGATGTAAAAAGCGGTGTACTTGGATCAACCAATATGTTGCCAGTTGCCCTACAAATCACAGCTCATCAGAACTAACTATGATTTAGATATCATTCATTTACATGTATTTCATATATCGACTCAGGGCAACTACCTTTCGTCAACAATGTCACAATTCATGATCCTTAGCCTGGAATTATCCATAGTAGCAGTCGGCGAAACAATTGGAATAAGAAAACCATCAGCATTTATCCTAGACAATTGTGACCAATAGAAATAATAGTAACTAAATATATCATAAGAAGTTACATTTGCAATGGATCATATCAATTGAAAGGAAGATTGTTAAGATACAAAATGAAGTAATGTAATGGGTAAAACTTACAAAGCAATGTCCTGTTAGGCACTTTTAACAAGTAGGTGAAGATAAAGATGGAACTCAACAAATGGATTTGTAGAGAATATTTTCTAGGAGGTAATCAATGAAATAACTGGTCATGGTTTGTAGATATAGATGCTTTAAATGAAACATATGAGGTCCTGAGGCCATTCATTATCTTTCCGACTTAATATACACATTTACATATGCTAAACAGAATTTACTCACACATAAGAAGACCCAATTTCAATCAACAATTAATCACCTTGTTAAAAAGAACACAGTTATACATGTGTCACCTTCTAGAATTAAACAAATAGATCTTATGATAGTTTTACCACGTTTTAGCATGTCTCTTCTGGTGCTTCCATATTGAAGTACTTCAACATATCTTCAAAGACATCCGTTATAGAAGTGAACGTAAGTTGCAGTGAATGTCAGGTGATAACATTATCAACCATAGGAAAGTAAAATATCAAAAAATGATTTAATTAATTTGAAAATTATTAGTGATATAATTTTGGAAAGAACTAAATAGATGGATAGATTTATGCAGTCACCTCAAATAGTAGGTACTTTTGAGGCTCTGATACACTGTTTGATGATGGTGAGGTGGCAAATGATTAAAAAAACATGGAAAATGCATATAACCACAAGAGAGTAAACCATAATTAATTGATACTAAATTGCAAGCATTAAAGGAGAAGATATGCAATAAAGTTCCATACCATCAAATAGCCAAACTTCTAAAAATTGTTAAGATAAGTTTACCTGTGGTCATCATTTTCAGTCATGATTGGCTGCTTTTGGAGATTGTTGGCAATATTTCCAGCCACACCAGGTATAGCATTTGGAATATTCGGTTGAACAACATTCACACGGGTTTTAGTTGTCCTGAAGAAGCAAAAGTCTTTGATGTTATTCACTATATATTTAAACTAAACAATCTATGAGAAAGTACACATTAGAAATATTTAACCTTTTTCGTTTCCCATCTTGAGCATTTGCAGCTGCGCCAATATTTGAGGTTCCAGAATCAGCTCCGGTTATCCTACACGCACACATTCTCTTGTGAGTTTAAATTATGTTTGAAGTGCTGACCAATTAGGCAACATGGTATTCTCCGCATCAACATTGCAAGGCACATACCTGTTCTCAACCTTGTTTATGATATAAACCTCAGCAGTCAGAACATTAGAAGTAAAATCAATCATCCGGGCTAAGTCCTTGTCGCTAGACACTGTGATGAGTGTTTTATTGTTGCCAGGGAGAAAATATTTGATGGACATACCACTTATATCAACATTGAACACACTACTAAGTTCAAACTTAAAAGAATCAAAGCTCATGCCATGAGCTACTTCAAGTGCATGCGCTTCTCCACCAGAATATGTCATAGACCCATCACCGTTATTGACAAATTCACCACCATATTGGCAAATAGCGACTATTCTTCGCTGCTCATCCATCCCGTTCTCTATCTACCTGCATATTACCACACATCAAACATCAGTCAGATTAAATGCAAAAAACAATATATACTAATAATATAACCATTTCAGTAGAAACAACACACACTTAATATCCAAAGTTCCCATGTGAGATTGACCATGACTAGCTGTAGCATGGAGTATTTTAGCAGCAAAATTTGCTCAGTTACAACATAATAACCTAGCGCCCATGACTTAGGACCAATGTAGACAAATTAAGGATCTTCAAATGAAATTCTAACAGATCACAACAATACTTGAGCAGTGAAAGCAGCATCACCATACCCAAATAAATAATTATGCCACTCAATTTAGTAGGTTATGCTGCAGGAGATGCATTTCGTAAAGCTAGATTTTGGCTCTGTGCAAGCGAGCTTTGTAAAAACTACCCTTTCTGATTTTGCAGACTTTTTCAATGATAGAAAAATAGGACAAATTTCTTGCAAAGCTAAGACTAAATCCATTCACACTTCGCAAATAGGGAAAGTAGAGGGATCAAGAATCAAAAGCAAAGGCAAACAAATTTCAAAGGTAATAATAAAAGATAAGTTTTCACTATGGTTCACAATATTTTATTATCTGATAACTCCCGTCACAAATCATTTTTGTGAAATCATCCTTTAAAGTAAGACAAGCCCAATAGAGATCTTCGCAACCAGAAAAATAGAAAAAGTGTGAAATCAAGTTTTCCGCAGAACAGTTGATTCATCGATTTCGTGTTGGCAAACGGCGAGGAGATGGCAATCAAAGGAGAAACCACAATCGTGTCACTTAAGACCGAATCGATTACACGAAGAGAGAGACAGACAAAAAAAAACCTGGACGCGGAGGGAATCCGGCCGGAGAAGCGGCGGCGGCGGCCGCGCAGCTTGGGTGGGTGGATTTGGAAGATGTACGAAAGAAAGGGGGCTTAGGGCAAAGATCATCATCCGGGGGCTACATTTATTTCTTTTGCATTTATCACCTCCTAATTGGTATATGTGTAAATACGCATCATGAAGAGGGTGACAAGGCAATTTGACTAGCCCTCTTAATTAAATTACAATTTCTCAATTTGGACCCTTTTTTTCTTTTAATATAAATAAATTCGGATAAAGATTGTCAATAGCAGGTGGATTAAAATTAAACATTTCCGGTATCAATTCGCTAAATGGGACAGGATTAATTTTTATGGACATATATCCGGAAAAAAAATTGATCCCTTATAAATTGATCTTATAATTTATCTGTAATTTAAAAAATTTAAACATTTCTATTTTCCAAATTTATTTGGTTCTCAAAAATTACAGTGAGAGAAATTAACTGAGAAATAATTGTTAATGTGCTCATATTAATGTAATTAAATTAATATACAAAAGTCTTCGTAGATGTCTGATAAAGGAAATATGAAAGAGGCGTCATATTTGAAAAAACCCATTCAGTTTATTTATTCATATTAAGATATTAAGTTTTTTTTTTTAACTTTTTATCATTTTCGGTCTAAAAAAATATAAAATTTAATAAAACAATAAAATTCTAATCCGATAAAAGTGATGGGGAGAAAGGTAAAGACAAGGATTTTCTTCTACGGACCCGTCTTGGCCACGGCGCTCTCTCTCTCTCTCTCTCGGTTCCGCCTCCTCCCTCTCCCTCGCAAGCCCTTTTCCTGCTCTTCCGGCCAGGATGCTAAAACCCACTCCATCGTTATCAGGTCTGCCTCTCTCTCTCGTATCAGTATCGAACTCCAGATCAATCTCATTGTGTTTTCTTCCTTGCGTAATCAAAGCAGGCAATCTATCTCTCAATGCCAAGGCTGTCGAGGTAAAGCAATGTAGAATGCTTCTGTATGACCCTGATACGGTGTGGAAATCTATTCTTTTTGTGCCTTTGATATTAAACTCAATTTGAGATTCGAATGCGTGCTTAATTTGGAAGAATAGAGCCGAACTAAAACATCCGTGCAAGTATTTCTTGTATTTTTATGCGCCCGGATAAATGACTTAGGCAATAGCTGTATTTTTTTTTTTTTTTTGTTAGCAGAAGATGATTGTGATATATTTTTGTTTCTTGGGCTGATTCAGCAATTGATAATGAAGAGTAGAAGGAAGATGATTATGATTTATTTTTCTCTCTTGGTCTGTTTCAGCAATTGATAGTGAACATTATTTTGATGTATTTTTGTTTCTTGGGCTGATTCAGCATTTGACAATGAAGAGTGAAAGGAAGATGATTATGATTTTTTTTTCTTTCTTGGTCTGTTTCAGTAATCGATAGTGAAGATTATTATATGTATTTTTGTTTCTTGGCCTGATACAACAATTGATAATGGAGAGTGAAAGGAAGATTATTATGATTTATTTTTCTTTCTTGGGTTGTTTCAGCAATTGATAGTGAAGATTATTATGATGTATTTTTGTTTCTTGGCCTTAGACCTGTTTCAATGATCCTATGTCTTTTTTGTGTGCATTTTAGTCTGCATCCTATGGTCTTTTAATCATAGATCTTAAGTTTCAGTTGGAACAAAAATAATCGGCAAATGAGTAAAAGGAAGTAATTTTACTTTTGTTAATGCTAGGGTGGTTTGGACATGCCGGTTCAGGTTTTGGGTGGTAGTTGATTGTCATTTTAAAAAGAAACCCTTTATATAATTTGTTAAAATTAAGGTTACTCTGTAGTTTGGTGATAGCATGTTTTTTTGGCATTTGTTTTGAGAGCTAGTGATTGTACTGTTTTTCATACCAAGCTTAGCTAATCATCTTAGAACTAAAATTTGAACTTCATTCACCGATTCACACTAAGGTGTGTCAAGATACTGTTTTTACAACATCGATCCTTTAGCCTATTATATTTACAACATATAATGGAGCTTGACTAATTGGCAGTTACCTAGACTCAAAAATATTGTCATGAAACAAAAATGGTTGCGTGTTCACCAATCAATAGGGAAACAGTTCAGGTACCTCTTGAGAGTCAAAACATCAAAACTAACTTCATCAGATCATGGAATCAAAGACCTTATTCTTTCTCAAGTACTTGGCTAAAGATTGGAGTATTTAATTTTAGGCTTCATCCAACATCTTAGTGATAAGTTGCAGAAAGATTGCTTTTTCATCTGGACCTAAGAAGTTTTAATTGAGAATATTATGTTCATACTAGAATGCTCCATTTATTGATGAAAAGAAACTTCTGCAAATGCATTTGTAGTTTTTTCCCCCATTAGCTTACAAGGCAAGGCACTTTTGAAAACTTGATGATGATTGCACCCACAGAAGAAACATTTACATCGGTTTCAAAATCCTGCCAAGGTTCTAGCATACTATGGCTTGACAAGCCCTCCATATAAGATGGTAAGTAGGTGTTAGTATTATTTTCTCCAAAAATTAGCAGATTGACAAACGACTTTGGCTCGTATTCTAACTTCAGAGATGAATTTGCACTAACAGCAATAACATTGTTTGGATCTCGTTGGGTGTGGCTTACTTGTGAGTTAATTCTTTAAATTTTAGCTCATCTCACTTCTTTGTGTATCAATATGTTGCTGGTATTTATCTGCAAACTATCTAAGAAAGTTAACTTCAAAGCTTATATGCCGTTGGTCTTGAACATTTTCTGTTTGATTGCTTGCTTGTTAACCTGAAATTGGATGATCTTTATTCAAGAATTCTTCACTGAATTGAGCGCTTAATATAGGGAGATATTTAAATCAAACCCACTATTCTAAAAAATTTCTAATTAGATGCCTCTTATTTTCATTGGGCCAAGACACATGATCTTATCTTCCTAATCTGCTTGTAAAAGTTAACATATTTATCTTTTGCATATTAAACTAAAAAAAGGAAACAAAAAAACAAAACTATTATATTTACGTATTAAATGATAGAAATTATTAGATTCAATTAAAAATACTCTTATGGTATATTTTCGTGTATCAGTTAAGTAAACATAATTCATATGTATCTTTTCTTAGTATTTTTTCTAATGCTAATCACTATCATTTGATGGAAAAGAAGAAAGCTTACTACATCAATTTACCACAATCTTTGTGGTTCTTTCGAAATCTAGCACGATCTTTAAAATTTATCAAATATAGCACATCATAATATGCATACCATACTAAAATATAACATTCGTCGAGTATGCATCTGATTGTCAGATCATGACATGAAATTCATTTGACACTTCATCAATTCAGCAAGTTGTACACAAGATATTCTACGTGGCATCTTTCCATTTTGTGTCACTTTATAAGATATATCATATCTAGTACAATCAATATATGCTTTATTAGATACTGGATAACCAATATAAGTTTTATGAAATCTGGCTCAACCAATATAAATTTTATCAAATCTAACATATACATAAGGTTATGTGAGGTGAGAGATGTGAACGGGAAAGAAAGACAGCTTTCTAGGATTTTCTACAGTTTGTGAGATTTTGGCATGCCTACATTTTTGATCTAATGATGCCTCCGTTATAATCTATGACAATGACAATCCAATGAGCATTTGCAATTCCTTGCTTTTGATATTTTAAGTCATGTTGTATGTCAATGGACAATACTGCCCAACACTATTCTCGATGTTAATAAAAGCTCGCGAAATTGCTTACATTGTGTCCTCATTAGACCTAATGAGGTCCAAGTGTAGAATTAAAATACAGCCCAATAACTTCCACATAGCTCATATTTGGAGGTGGGGTTGTGGCCATTGTTGTAAGCTGAGAACACTAGCCAAAGCTTCTCTTCTTTAAAAGGTGTTCTTGATTGTGATATAATCTACAATTTCTCTGTGGGTGTGAGAACTTGGTCAAGGCGACAACTTGTAGTAGGGCTTTTGGACTGATGCTACGCTTTGCGCACATTTGTTCTCTTATTTGCAGAACATGATATTCTTTTTCATGTATTAAACTCAAATCGAGCCGAGACAGTACTTGTGCATACATTATTTGATCATATATACAATATGGTTTATGCTAGTGGTCCAATTATGGTGACGCTCTCTTAAAAGTCTTCTCAAGATCAATTGCTTTTATCACAGTTCACAAACTTTGAGTGTATTCTCTTGCATATTTTTGGTAGAAAACAAAAACTAGACCACGATTTATCATCCAAAAAAATCAAAATTCTTCCAATTAGACTAAATATTTCCTGTGCTACATTGCAGATAGCTATTTCCTTGAAATTAATAATGGCTGAAAGGTTTTTCTCTGGAGTTGGGATCAACACTAGCAAGTGGTGCACAAGTCATCTTTACATGACTTGCTTTGCTGGATTCATGGTTCATTAGTCGCCACTGCTGCCTGCTAGTGTGCAAAACTATCATGAAGTACATTACTGACTTCTGCCAATAGATCTCAGGTAGTCAACACCGCAAAATCTGTCACTCAATTCTGATCATTCCACATTAGATCGAAGTTGCAGTCGCCGTTGAATCCATTCTCCCTGCAGTGGAGGAGTATGTTCATTCGTTGACATGCACAAATGAGTCTTCAACCCAATGATATCAGGTATGGATCTTCTGACCTAAGTTTGTCAAATTATTGCTGATGTCGATTATGATTTCTCCCAGTGTAGAGATCTATCTCCCCAAGTCTAGTGCCACCATTCTATTTGCACTCCAACTCACTTCCCTTCCAAAAACCGAGGCCCTCCCCAAGTTTGCCATTGCTCATGCTTGTATTCTTTCAGTTCCGTCAATAAACCACATTTCACTGGACCAGTTTTTCAGGTTGAACTTGAAGGTTCGGTCCGGGTTGGAAGACATCGTGTCGACCCAAAGTTGTTGATTACAAGTGGTTCAGTAATCATTCTTCAGCTAAATGCCAACCCAGCACTAGGCCTCACCATTAGATGTGAGTTAGTGAGCTTTTGGCTAGTGCTATCCCAACACTAGGGCTCTACCCTACCCATTTCATTAGGGTAAGATTGAGGCGAGAAGTTCATTGTTTTTCCACTAGAAGTGATCCACAATGGACTAGCCTCCTCACTCTCATTTCATAGGACTTGTGAGGACCAGAAAGAAAGCTTCCCGGTGGAGGAATAAGTTCACAGAGTGATGAGATGATGCATTGAATTAAGGCACCCCTTCCACTTCTTCTTGTCCCTCCATGCGGCACTGAGCTTTGTTTCTTTTGGCCTCTCCGAGTAATGTGGCTTTCATTTGCCAAAGTCCACCTTATCTCTTAGCGTTCTTCCTTTTATTTTATTTTATTTTATTTTATACTTTTAGGGATGCAAATCTATTCATTTAGGAAGTTCATTAACCAATAACAACCGCATACTTAGCTTATTCAATCGGTTGTGCTTGCATTGGTGCAATGGGTTCGAGTACACACACTTGTTGACTCGTAGCATCAGCCCAGTGATAAATGAGGCTGAGAGCTAGTTGATATGGTTTTCGGCGAAAATGGCACTACTAAAGAAAGAAATACACATCTCCGTGTATGTGAATATCGTAAACTAAGCACGACTTGCTCGTGCGGTGATCAAAAGTGTGGTTTAGCGTATATCCCTAATCCCTTGCAGTGGGTCCACACCAATCTTTCATCTAATAATAGGGTTTGAGTACACATACACTTGTTGACTAGTAGCATTCACCTGGCGATGGATACTCCCCATACTTAAAGGAGATCGAAATTTACTCGATCTGATTTTCGGTGAAAATGACACTACGAAAGCAAGATATGCATTGCCGTGAATTTGAATATCATAAACCTGCACCGCTTCTCCGTGTGGGGCCCAAAAAGTGTGGTTTAGAGTATATCCCTTTGCCGTGGGCCCACGCCAATCTTTCATCTAGTAGTACTAGGGCCAGCCACTTTCTCCCCAAGTAGTGGTTTAGGCACTCGAGAAGAAAAGGAAAGAAAGAGAGAAGCTCAAAATTAGGGTTCTGGAAAATCTAATCTTTACTTTATTATCCCTTTGCAGTCTCATAGAAAGCTGGCTTGTCATGCTCAGAGGCAAAGGAGAGGAAGCTGGCAAAAGACAAGTCAATTAGCTTATGATGGCAGCTCACAGATGAGATAAAAAAATGTGGAACTTCTTCCAAAGGTGTGGGATATTCCTGGCATATACTCCGCTGTAGTATGCTACGTATCTTTTTTAAAGAGAAAAAGAAGAAGAAATCGCATTTGAAATTTCCTGTTGTGTCTTTCTTATCATTCATGGAGGAGATTAATAGTTAATCATCAATTAGATGGGTGAGGACTTCATGTTGAATATCTTGCATTCTTTTTTATGGGGAAAATAAAAAACCATTTTGAGGTTGTTTATTGGCTTAAAGATTCGAATCTTGTTCAAGTGGAGCCCATATCATTGATCTTAGCCATGTCTTCTAGTTGGATCGGTTGGACCGATTGATTTTTGAAATTTTGATGGGGCTAATTATGAACTATTTGGTCTATTGAAATCCAATTATTGTTTTATATTTATGAATTCTAGTTATTAATGGCTAAATAAAATGAGGCAAAAATTAAAAGGACTTCTAAATTATTATGTAAATCGACATTTTTCCTTTTTAAAAAATAACTCTAAAACAATTGTAGCATTGCTACAAATGTAAATACTATAATAATATTGTATTAGTTATTACAAGTTACAAAAGCTATTGAATAGATGATATTTTGGATATAAAATATTTAATGGAGCATTTTTTAAAAAAATAAAGCCTCTTCACGATTATATAATTTGAAACATCCTCTTTTTTTTTATTTTAATTTTTATAAAATAGAATAACGTGTATATTATTTTAGTCGTGACGAATTAAATATTTTAGGAATGTGAGTGGGCAGGTGTGGCTTGATGTAAGTGTCACATATTTGACGCCTTATCTTCGTTTCATTGACTCATGTCAACCGACGGTCAAAAGGAAAAAGTGACTGAGTGATCATAACGCGTGGCAGGGATTTGAAAGTCCAAAAGCAAAACGTTGACTCTTATTGCCTTTTGATATTGTTGGTGTCGGCACGAGTCTTATTGGTCAACGCGTAGGCCACCATTGATGATATTAAAAACGTGTTCTCTTTCCATTTGCATTATTAATAAAGACTACTAAGGGCTATTTATGAATTGTGAGAGATTTGTGAAACTAAAAAAATAATATTATATTTATAAAATGTAATTTTTATGGGTGCCTATAATTTATGTTTTAAGTTTGCTTAGTTTAAATCCGTCTTTGTCGGCACCATCAAAAATTTACATGAGCATGATCATGAGCACGAGAGCACTGTGGTCTCGGGGAGGCCTCTATGAGGATTAAATATCTTTTTAAACATATAATAGGAGACGGATTAAAAGAATTTATATATCTATGTAATAATTAAAAATTTTAAAATTCAATTTAAACATAAGAATTTGATATGCTAATTGTATTGACAAGCTACTCGTAGCTTTCCACCTCCACATAGAAAATGAGGGACCTTCTTATGGTCCTCATGTGAAGCCCTAACTTTGAGAATGAGTAGAAAGAGTGACTCAAGTAATGCGAGAATGGATTCCCCTCCTGTCCTCCTTGATTAATCATTGTTTTTTATTAATGATTAAGATAGGAAAAAAGAAAAGGTGTCTATGGAAGAACATGCAATGGAATATCCAAAATTCTTCATCCAAATTAGTGCTAATTAATTAATTAATTAATTAATCCACCATACATAAACCTACCATGCACCTCTTCAAAATATTTAATTCCACTGAAGAGGAAAGAAACACTTTGCAACTTCTGAATTGTACGCGGAAGATTTATATGCAAGCCACACGTTTTGATTCCCTGCGCATGAAGCAAAGAGGAGATGAAGGATTATGTAGACATTCGCCGAGAGCGATCGGTGGACCAACACAAGCCATTCAAGTTTCAGCACCATGAATCAAATCGGAGGAGGGGAAGAAGGAAAAAGGCACTGGATCAGCCACTTCACCGTCGCCGCGTAACAAGCAGAGGAATCGTATCCCTTAGTTTTGATGGCCATTCTTTAGTTCTTCGATCACATATATTTCAGTGAATCGCCTGTCGCTGTCGTTAAGCTGAAAAGGAAGAAGGTAGGCAGGCACATGTGCAGGTATTCATGTCTTGCACTACTGCCTGTGGCTTTCATGTTTTGTGGACACACTTTGAGAGGGTAGCCCCTTTCTCTTTTTTCTCCCCCACCTTCGTAACACTTGTTGGGGTACTTTGACAAACAAAATATTGTCGTGTTTGATCGATGACGGATGGGTTTAGTTTGGTTTGGTTTGGTTTGGTCAAGTGGGGTGAGTGTAGGTTTGGCTTGAAGGTAGCTCGAGGTACACTTGTGACAACCATTTGTGTGTGTATATATAGAGAGAGAGTCAAGTCATCCGTCAATTAACAGGTTGGTGTGTGCGCTCCCCTAAGATTATTGGTGAGGGGATGAAGGAACATGAGATGCACACTAAAAGAGGGTTAGAATGACATTTGGAATGGATCCCGACAGGTCATTCTTGTTAGTAAGAGCCCTAGAGCCAATCAAATG
>JBBPFP010000068.1:5651847-5688477 GCA_037974795.1 Kaempferia galanga
CGACAGCCGGTCTGATAGAGAACTCCCCGACCACGTATGACGTCAGCAGCGATTGCTTTGTGTGAAAATAATTAAAAATATGTTTATACGTATTAAAAATCAATAATTAATATTAGACAAAAGGGTAAAATAAGGAATTTTTTATCTACGAAAATAAAAGGGCAATTTGGTAAAAGCATGCATTTAACTTCTTTATTATTTAAATGGCTTACTAGAACCCTAAATCCTAAACCCAATTAATATTATATATATATGGATAAATTCAAACTATCATTTTTATATACTCAAAAATTAATTTTCAAAATATTTTTCTCTAATCAATATTTATCACTATGAGCCAATTGAAATTAATCCTCTTCAAATAGAATCACATTTTAGTTGATTGTTAGCCATTAACAATCATATGGCATCCTTTAAGGCATCAAGTACCCTTTGTCGATAAGAATGTGGACCACCATTTTTTACTTGCTTGAGATGCAACATTCATGGAAGGAAATAGTTTGTAGCGTGCACTTTGATGATTGTTTCCCTTTTAAGTTAATTACATTCGCGTTGCTATTATGTTAGAGATTAGGGGTACTAAGTAGGGATAGAAAAAGTTGACAATCGATTAGGTGATGTGAACCCAAAATGAAGATATTTCAAGAATCCACAACAAATTGATAAGATGAATGAAAATAATCTCAACCCAATATTTAGGAAAACACTAACCTTGGTTAATAAGTCTTTGACCGCCATAGGACAGTTCCTTTATAAGTTCTAGTTCAAAGCATCATGTAAGAGCATCATCATTCTTTAAATTGAAATATGTCAAAAGATACATATCTAAGGCCTGAATTAAGTTAACTAAAGTGCTTGAAGAAAGACTTGATGCATGTCGATGGAACCTAATTTGTTGTCGATAATTATCATAATCAATGGATGCTCGAATTCCTTCAACGTGATTGGGTTGAAGCCCAAATTGACCCAATCTATTAGTTTAGGAATAGAAATGATTCTTATTGGGCCAATTAACGAGCCCAAATTGCATAACCAGCAAAGTAAAAGATACGAGCAAGATAATTAAGAAGGCATAATTAAGAAGATCAATAAAAGAGAGTTGACTAACTTAAAAAGTGGTTCCTTAATTTAGGGAATTTTGCCAACTACAAGCAACATACAAGTGACATGTTATTTATAACCCACCATACAGTGATAAAGGACATAGGAAATAAATAAGTGGATTATATATAGTTTCAATTTCAATAAAAATAAATATTCTAGAGGTCTGCTTTTAAGTGTATATAAATTATGTGTCAAATTTATTCGATAGGTAAACTAAGGGAAAGACTATCTATCTTCAAGATTAATCCGGCCAAATCTGAACGACTGAATTACCAAAATAAAAAATAAGTGCCACGTTATTTAGCTTCACATAAGTTAATGGCTAGAAACTTAAGTTGTTTAGAGGGTCAAATGTTATATTTAGCTGGGAGGACGGATTTAAAAAATTAAGAAAAATTTTACAGATAGAAAATTGTTTGTTGTTTATTTCATTATAAAGGATGGAGTATTAATAATTTCCACTATTTACTTATTATGAAAAAGAAAACGGATTTATAAATCCATTCACAAAACTAAAATAAATTGGCACATGTTTAAGAATAAATTGGTATATGTTTAAGAATAAATTTACACCTGTTTAAACATGGCACCTGATTAAGTCAACTTTTTTTAGCTAAGGACAATTGAAGATTCAGACTAAGTCATTAGGAACCACTGCATTTTCAAAACAAGGAAGGTCACTGCGTTGTACTATTGCTTCCACTTACTTTCAAACTTTCTTCTTCTTCTTCTTTTCTTCTTCTTCTTGCTTATGAAATGATGAGTTCGGACGGAGAGGCTCAACTGAGAAGGGGCGGGGAGAGAAGGAACCATCCTCCTCTTGTGACTTCTTCCTACCTTCTTCTGCTAAATCTTCTTTTTAATTCTCTTGATGATTAATTACGATTCAATTTTTGTTTACGAGATCGCGATTTGGTCTCTGCAGGTTGATAGCTCAGCGTGCCTCTGCAGAGTAGATGCGGGATTCAAGACGGTAACCGGAGCCAAAAAGTATGTGCCGACCTTGAAGCTCTGTGTTCACCCGAGCCTCAGGACCTCCATCCATCCTGTGAGAACCAGCGCCAATATCAAGCCGGAATTGCTCGAGAGAAGCCGAGGCGGATCTCCTTTGCTGCCTGGCCTTCCCTACGGAGGTGTACGACCCCAGCAAGAACCGGTGGTCGTTCATCGCCGAGCTGAGCAGCCCAATGGTGCCCTTTGCCGGCGCCGTCTACCAAGGGAAATGGTTCCTGAAAGGGCTCGGAGCGCAGCGGCAGGTCCTCAGCGAAGTCTACGCGCCGGAAAGCGACACCTGGGAGAGCGTGCTCGACGGCATGGCGAGCGGCTGGAGGAACCCCTCGGTCTGCATCGACGGCAAGCTCTTCGCTTCGGATTGCAAGGACGGATGCCGGCTGAGGATGTACGATCCGGCGACGGACTCGTGGAGGAGAGGGAGGGACAGCAAGGCGCACGCGGGGAGCTCCCGAGCTGTGGAGGCGGCGGCTCTGTTCCCTCTCATGGGGAAGCTGTGCATCGTGAGGAACAACATGAGCATCACTCTGGTGGACGTGGAAGATGGAAGCGGGGAGGAGGAGAGACGGGTGACGATCGCCGGAAAAGGGCAGATCAAAACCTTCATTACCAATTTCTTGTCGAGCATTGCAGGTCGCACTGGCGGCGTTCACAATCGCGTTCTTCACTGTCAAGTTCTTCAAGTTTAATTAGTAAAGAGAGCTCTCTCTCTCTCTCTCTCTCTCCCCTAACCATTGCCATGCTTTTGCAGAAATAAATAAAAAGATAAACAAATATTCTGGAGCTTGATATATAGGATTATTGAAAGTTTAGGAGAATAGGGGCTAATTAGGAGCTGATTAGGAGAATAGGGGGGCATGCATTAGAGCTGAGTTTTTTTTTTTTTTTTGGTTAATTTCCAATATGTCATATTACAAGTATAAAAATTTACTATTCTCTTCGCAATTAAAAAAAAAATCCTTACAAACCTCAAACTTTATTGTTAATTAATTACTAGTTTAAAAGAAAAAATTTTGTTTGAATTTTCACTACTCAACTAAAAACTTCAAATCTCATACCCACTGGTTCTAAATTTTTTATTTAATTTTTTAGTTTGACAAACCTCTTTAAAAATTTTACATTAGAGATGTTCTAAATTAAGTCTGATATTAAGCTTGACAAGATTCACATGATCAAGTAGGATTATTGGTATGATGGTTTGGAGAGCCGTCTCACATAGGGAAGCTTGACCGGACTCACATGGTCAATACATCAAAGATTTATTTATTTATTTATGAGAATTTAGGTATCCAACTTGATCTCATTAATCTTAAAGGTGGATGATCGACTCCACAAATCACCCAATAATAAATTCGGAAAGCGCAGGTAGAGGATATGAAAATAACTAACGTGAGATTGGAACCCTCATTGCATAGGAATGATCCTCGCTACTTTACCACTTTATCATGACTAAATGCATCCAGACCAAAGGTTTAATTATAGGACAAGATAATCACACTCACTCAGATGCCCCACTAAAGATTTAAGATCTTTGGTATAATGGGTTTTGATGGTCAAGTGATGGTTCTTAAATTTAATCTAGGATCTTAAATTCCACTTATCTAAGAGCTTGGGATCAAGTTATATTGCAGCTATAATTTCAAATTGATTGGCCTTCGTGGAAGGCTGGTTCAATTTTCTACGGTTATTATTATTGTTATAATATTTATTTATTTATTTATTATTATTATTATTATTATTTTGCTTCTTTTTCATGGGCCCACGTATGACTGACACATTAGAACCGGAAAAAAAAGTATGCAGTAGCAAAATCGTACCCGAGTGGTGCCGGAGCGGCGGAATCCCTAAAGCGGCGTCAGCACCTCGTCACGCCCGATGGCGGCCGCAGAGCAGCCACCGAAGAAGAGGAAGCTTTACGAGGCAATACTGGAGCACCGCGCCCCTCCGCCTCCGCAGAAGACCTTCGTCTCGTCCCCTCCCCCACCCCCATCGCAGGAGGAAATTATCCGCAAGCGGAGGAACAAGGAGGAGATCAGGAATCTGGTAGATTGCTACCGAAGGATCAAGTTTTGCACTTCGCAGAAGGATGCTCGCCTCATGTCAGAACTTGAGCAGGCCTATCTGGCCCTAATTACCGCCTCCAGAGGTTCCATATCTCTCGCCCCTCTTTTTCTTCTTCGGTTTCCTAAAAATACCTAAAGCTAAGAAACTTTAATCTTCTAAGAAATGCTTGATCTTTGTGTATGCTTCCGTTGTCACATCATCATTTTTTTCCTGCACGAAAAGAAATTTAGCACTGACGTTCATTCAAAATTTCAACTCCAAAGGATCAATTATATTTTCTACTTACAATTGATAGAGACGTCATTTCAGTTGTCGATAGTATGTACTTAGTTAATTGTTGCCATAGATCACATAAAATTGACAAGAACTATATTACATCATGTAATCTCCAGCACTTTTTTTGTTTACAAGTCGCTGTCCATTTCCTAACATTCCTTTACTCATCTGAAAATTATTGGGCTTGTTTATATTGGAGAAGAATGGGAGAAAGGAAAAGAAAAGGTCCTCTTTATGTGTTTGGTTAACAATAGAGAGTAGGAAATTTGTGTTCCGCTGGTTGGATACCAAAGTGGCAGAAGGGATTGACATACAAAGATATGATTTATTTTTCTCCACCCAAATACTTATTTAAAAACTCAATGGAAGATAAAGGCTAAGTGATACAAAAGTATTGGACCAGTGTTATCCTTTTTACTGTTCAAAAAAAGAAAAAAGAACTTCTCTAGATTTTACTAATTTTTATATGCATCAGCATAATGAAACCAATTTATGCTCATCCAATCTGTAGTTACAATTTTAAATGGACCCTATGGTGTAGCTATCCTTAATTGAATCAAATTTAACGGCATTGTTTTAATTCTAGGAAGGGCTGAAGTCAGATATGATTACTTTAAATCATTAAGGAGCACCAGGGTAAGTTAGTGTTACGTACATCTGATAGCATGATCCTTAGTAGGCCTTTGTGCTTATGGTGTAGCTTTAATTTGTAAAAGTTTAACCAGATGAATGAAACCATTACCTTAAAGGGCACTGTTGGAAAAAAAATAGATATTGTTCTTTTCTCTCGTCTTTTTTTGTTCTAATAAAAAAGACTTTTCTCTTCTCTATAATACATCCAATTAAAGGAAGAATGCTTATTTTTGTCTCCTATGTCTTTTGCCTTCCTCTCCTCATTTCTTCCTCTCCACATTTCTACTAAAACAAG
The DNA here is from genome assembly GCA_037974795.1 of Kaempferia galanga. Taxonomy (NCBI): domain Eukaryota; kingdom Viridiplantae; phylum Streptophyta; class Magnoliopsida; order Zingiberales; family Zingiberaceae; genus Kaempferia; species Kaempferia galanga. Next base: position 5,657,231 of record JBBPFP010000068.1, read on the forward strand.
ACCCTAATAGTAAGTAAAACTTGTGCAATACAGGAAATTGAAGTACCCCAAGGGCTTTACAAGTCTCCCTATGAATTGATAAAAGGACTAAATTTTGTGTCATATCTTCTTACGAAATTTTTAGATAAACTCTTTTGAACTTTAAGTATTTCAAGTTTCATAAGCACTGAAAATCAATAACTTGCTTACCTATATTGTAGTACATTGGAAGCACCGCATTGCATTGTTATAATGGTGTACAAATCATACCAATTTGTACTGAGATATCCAAGTGCGTCTATTTCGTATGTGTGTTGGTGCATACGTACCAATTTGATCAACTCAAATGTACATATTTGGTATACTAACTTTATCAAATTATGTTTGCCCCAACTAAGGATCTTATTCCTCCATTAAATTTTATGCAAGGCTATATATCACTTGTAATACTTGAATCCATTATATGACTTGTTATCCAAGTTATCAAATCGAGATTGTATCATGGATCATTTTTTTTTAATTATTGAATTGCCAATCATATCAAATTGTGAATCAAAGTTTCAAACAATAAATTATAAATATGTTTAAAATATAATTATACTTTATTCAAAATAATTTGAAATCTAAAGTTATGTAAAACAATGCAACATTTCACCTAATAGCATAATAAAATAAATGTGTTAAAGAAAGTAGAATATGAGAAAAGAGAGACAAACACTATTTCTCTGTACCACAACTTCAAATGAGGTCTCTTAAGATATGCATAATACCTAAGACGTCCTTCTCTGAAGTTCCTTGACATTTGGGGTTGAATTAAGCTCATGGAGTAAATCCTTCTTAATTTACATAAGTTCATATCTTCCACTGATGATAATATACAAATTATTATAAATTCATTCCACTAAAAATTAGAATGGAATGAGTAATACGGAACTTCCTTCTTAAATGCTATTGACATAAAAAGATTATTGTAATCAAATTGGAGACAACTGAGACAAAACACTTCTAAGTTAAAAAAATGTTGTGCTTATTGCCATTCTATGCCTCAATGTGACACAATATTTGTTTTTATTAGTCATTATTAGATGCCTATTGGCTATCAATGACTCTGTGTCTCCACTTGATTGTTTTTTTTTTTTTGTCATTATGAATTTTGAGATTTCATTCCTATAATAAAAAATTCATCCTTATTTTTAATCTTTATAATAAACTTGATTTAATGTATTGAATGTCTAGGTCATGTTAATTTCTAGCTGATCATATATATTCATACCGAGTCACCACAATTCTTTTTATTTCCATTCATAAGTATGAGTTGTATCATTGTATATGTGAACATAGTCCATCATATGATATGAATTATATGATTTTTGGCGACTATGTAGTCCATCTTATGATATGAATCATGATATGATTTTGACAACTATAAGCTGTAATTACATTAAATAAAGTTTCTTTGGTCTTCCTCAATTCCTTACAACTTGCACTTAAATTAATTCAACTTGTGTGACTGCACAACAACAGAATGTATTAGTCTCACTTGAACATCTCTATATCTTATCATCCAGTTTATCTCATTTTTGCACCTATTGGAGCTACACCTTGTTGCTCTCATATATTAGTATTTTGTTTATAAATCTAAATGTAGGAGATTGCATTAGTATCTAAAAACCTTGATTCAATTTTATGTTGTAAGCCTCTTCAATTGTAGCTTTGTTGCCAGTTTGTGGTGTTGGAGAGTTGATTCTTGTTCTAGTAGGAGTACACTATTTAGCAGTAGGCTTTTGTTTAGGTTTCCAGTCAACTTTGAAAGTGAAACTGTGATGTTCAATTTTCATGGATTCTTCTATTAAATTATTGCACGTGGCTACCTTCTTTTTGCAGTAAGTTGTATAATAAAATAAACTACTTTATGCTATGTTATGAAACATGAATTTGGCTCTTTTAAATGAGATATCTGTGCTGTTCTGTTGTGTAGGTTGTACGAGCGTGCAACGTATAGTTGCTGATCTTATTCCTCGGTATGCATCATTCTGTCCTACTGCTCTAGAAGCAGCAGCTAGAGTTTCCATCAACATGTATAATTGGAGTCTGGCTATAATCATGAGAGGAGAGGACATGGATAGTGTGGCATACGAAACTGTTAAAGCTTGTATTTTTGGACTGGTTGACATTTCTTGCGCGGCATCATCTGAAGCACCAACATCCTCTGTCATTCAGGGCATTTGTTCTGCAGTTTTCTCAAATATTCTTACTTTTTTTGTTTCAACTTTTGAGGGTAAGGATATATATCCAGTGGCTAGCAGAGAAGTTGAAAAGCTTCAAAAGCCAATGGAATTCCTTCGTGAAATGAAGGATGATAAGGAGGGCAAGGGACCTGTTCTGCATAGGTTATTTAAGCTTCGAGCACTTTGTTTGCTCTGCATATTATTTGCCTTCCCAAAGAACTTACTTGCAGCCTGCTTTGAACTCTTTGTTTCTGGTGGAAATGATAACACTCTACACAGTGGAGCACAGTTCTTTCTCCGTCAGGTGACATGCCATTTGAATGGTGCTGAGAATGAAAAAAAAAATGTTTCAGATGGAGAAACTGATCCATCTTCACCATGTCCAAAATCAGCAAGAATTGATGTAGATTCTGACGGAAATGATCAAACCAAAACAAAAGCAAATAATGGCAAACTAGAAAAAATGGTGTTTGAATCCAATAGTTGTTTATTGGGAAAGGTATTGATATTTTAAACTAATTCACAACTTCCAGCAGAGATTATTTCATTATGGATTCATTTCAGATAGTACAATAGTTACAGTCATACAGTGGAAAGTAAGTTGACATTGTTCGTGGGGAACATACCTTGATAAAGCATGAGTTTTTTTTCAACCCTTAATATTCCTAAAGCAACTTTCAGTAGGCACTGAGTTACATGTTGTTGTGCTTTGTGAAAAGGCTTTGTTGAGACTATAAGTGCTTGAAAAGTAATGAGCCTTTATCAATAGGTTATGTCTTTTTGTGCAACTTTAATTGCAAGAATTATTCTGTTGTGTGCATGCTGCCTATCCATACGTAATAGATTGCTTTTAGACATTGGGAGTAGAAACAGTGAATTTGTTCGGGTCCTAAGCTTCTTCTCCTAACTCATACATAGATTCAGATAGAGAATTGTTCATTTTGAATGAGAGATGAATCAATTATTTCAAATTGTTAAACATAAATTTCCACAAGAATGCTGAAGACAATTTTGTTTTGCAAATACCTCCTTTTAGAGTTTACTGTAATTGTCTGACTCTATACATAAAGGCTAAAAGAACTGCCAAAAATCTTAATTTCTGATATGCATTTCTATTTTCTAGTACTTGATTTTACATCAAGGTGTGTTCTTTGTTGCATGATTGTTATATTCAAACATTCACAAACTTATTAACTCTGGCCTCTGTATGCAGGCAATTAATAAAGATCCATCCTTGGGAGTTTGGATATTTTCTTATTGTAGAAAATTATCCAGATTACATGGGACACAGGCTACTAAAGAGTTATTATCAATTTTAGAAAATGCAATAGGCTCTTTGTCAAAGTTCATTGATGGAGCAGATCTGGAAGAGAATGACATGGTCTACTCACATGTGTCAAAATATGCAGATATCAGCAGCTCATATGTGGCTAATAAGTATCCTCCTCAGCACAATAGAGCTCTTAATGTTTCAAAGGATATATTGTCAGGAGTCCCTGATAGTTCTTCAGCTGATGCACAGAAAAGAAGTAATGATTCTGCTGAAAATGCTACAGACCAACATGTTAGGTCTTTTTGCCCATTGCCACATGAGATAAATGCACTGCCAAAGGATGGAAGTTTCATTAGTGGAGGGGAGAGGTTGGCCAACTTGAAGAAAATGGATCATGAAAACCAATTCTTAGAGAAGACACCTGATCCAAGAGAATTGAAAAGAAGTCAGTCTATTTTAGGCACCGTGAAGGAATCAGATGGTTCTGGTGCCGGAGCTAAGAAGCACCATCACAGTACTGATATTGGCATGACAACAAATGCGTCCGCTTCTGGAGCTGCAACTGCAACATTTTCACTGCCTGAAGGGCATTCAGGTACTGGTGAACTTACACTGGAAAAGTTCACTAAGCTTTTAGTAAAGCAAGTTGATGCTTCTGTCCCAGAAATGGAGTTGATTAATGCATTTTCTAGATTTGGAGAGCTTACAGGATGGCATTTTGACAGACCAAATGGTCGCTGCTATATAGATTTCCGGTTACATGAAGCTGCAGACCTCGCAAAGTTTCAGTTGCATGGTGCAAGGTTTGGATCTACAACAATTCAAGTGGAACCTATGGGTAGAAACATTGGAAGTGTTGCTGACAACATGCTCTTCTCTCCAATGGTTCCAACGTTGTATGGTGCTAGTGCTGAAAAGTGCAACCCTCAAATATCTCAATTGCATTCCTTGATTTCGTCGTTCTGTGTTAAGTACAATTTTAATAAAATGAATTCTCATGAAAGCAATAAGCAGAAAAAATATTCACTTTCCATGAAGGATGAAGCACCTTCAAACACTCTCTACGCTACTCTATCTGGTAGCTTGTCTGCACCATTTGAAGATGATGATTTGAGGGCCTTGTGCAATCTTGCTGTTGGAAATGTTGGTGCTGTAGTTAGATTGACACGAGTAGGCTTGCAAAGCTCTTGCTGGTTTATAGAGTTTAATAGCGTTGATGCTGCTGTTACAGCTTTAGGAAATATACAGAGTTGTCCTGACATGTTCCTTCTAGCTGAATTCAGGTATGAACATAAATTTCTCTTGATATCCATAATTGAAACTGTTTATACTTTTCCCTCTATCATTGTGTATTTTAGTTAATCTCAGAAACATCTTGTCCAAGTTTTGCTTAATAAACTTGTATGTGCTATGCACAAATAGACCGTCTCACTTCAACATTGAAAATATGTCAGTCTGCTAAAATTTTCTCAAATGTTACTTGTTATCCACTTAGTAAATTTATGGAATTAGGCCAAGTCAATTTGTCATTGTTTCTGACATACTTAATGAGCTTAGAGATTCAGAGTCATAATACCAACCAGATGAGTGAGCAGGTGATTAAGGTTTCAAAACATGTGTAAATGCTATGTGGTTATATTATTGAAGCTACACCTAATGGCTTTTATATATTAGTATCTTCTGTCTCCAATTTTTTTATTAAACCCATACATTCGTCTTATATTCTAATTCCTTCTATATTAATTTGTTGTACATGTTGTTTCCTGATTATTTATCAATCTGACTGTGCCGTTGAAGTTTTCCTTTTAACTTAATGGGCACATGACGATAACACAATACAAGTTTCTCTCCAATTCAACCAACCATTCTTTATACTATTAAGGATAATTTTTTACTGGTCTTTCTTTCTTGTTCATTGATAAATCCAAGATAAATTATGGAACTTTCATACACTTCTATCTTTATTTGCTTGATTGTTTTCTAATTACAACAAAAGGACATCTTTCACCTTTTGGTTCTTCCTAAATTTCAAAGCAAGGACTCCATCCTTTTCTGGTGTATTTAGTGCTTAGTTGGAGCTATTGTGGTATGCAATCCTTTTTGGAGTAGATCAAGGAGTTGACTTTTTTTTGTAGAGATTTGTGTAGAATAAATTTGAGTTCAACTAGAATGGTTTGTTAAATGTAAACATTTCACTATAAGTAAAATAAAAAAATGGTTTTTATTAATTTGAAAAATTCTATCATTGCTCCTTTAGAACTTGGATCATAAAAGATCAAGGTACAGAAACAATCTCTACTGCTTTAAGCTTGCCTACAGCCGTGTCACACTACATCTAGTGGACCTTTGAATGCTTGCAATGGTGGCAGCCTAGCATGGTAGTCATCCATTGGTGGAAGCCTAGTACAGTAGCCATGTCAGCTAATAACTAAACACACTTTAACTTTACCATTGGTGGAAGCCTAGCACGCTACATGTACTTTTATTTCGATGGCTTCCCTCATGAATTCTGATATTTCATTTATAATACATACTTTAACTTTTCTCTGAAGTCCTACCTTTTGGTCTAATTTTCTTATCTCAAAGATTTCTCTTTATTGTAGTTAATCTTCATGAGAACTGTTTGGTTATTCTCTGACTCATTTCTTTGGTGTCTCTTTTGTATAACTCATGATAATTGTTTTTTTCTTTAAGTTTTGCTCATCAGGCTGAATAATCTCCTTTTGAAATCTTAATCAACTAATTCTGTGTTGAGCTATTTATGTCCCTCTAACCTTTTGTAGGAATACTGGAGTCCCTGTGTATCATGGAGAATCAACCACACCAAGGTCATTAAATGCCTTGGGATTTTCACCATCTCCTGGAGGATTTGGATCTGCTTGTTTTGAAAGTAAACCAGGAAATCCTTATGTTAGATCTTTTGCAAATAAACCTGATATTGGTCACCATCATATGCCAGTATCCCCGAGAGTACATGTAGATAATTTAGGAATGCAGTTGCAGCATGGTCAAGCATTCCAGTCAAATTGGAATCCTACTACTGGTGCTGAAATTCGTGAGATGTCCATGGATGTATCATTCCCTGGTGTGTACTGCATTTGAGGTGGTTTGAATTTCCTGTCCATTTCCATATTTTCTTACTAGCTCTACACTTTATCGATGATTGATGACTAGGTCCGGCAACCAATGCTATGGATAGAAACTGGCATTACATGAAGCAAGAAAATGAGCCACAGATATTTGGTAAGGGGAGCATACCCAACCGCCCTAGCATTACGCGTAGTGGCTCTGTCATACCACTCCCATTACCATCACCTTTGGCACGCCCTGTCTATTTCACTCCAAGTAATTGTTGGGATAGTTCTGGTCGAGGTCCTCCCTTAAGCCGAACTCCAACAGGAATGATGCTCCATGATAATCGTAATATTAGTACATGTCCTGTGCCTTTTATACCCTCTTCTATTACTCCACTTTCACAATTGTCAGGCGGTGCCATGCAGCAGAGACTTGATCAAGTAGTGAATGTTCCTCCTTTACCAAATATAGCCCCACCACCTCCGCTCCCATCAGATGTGGCACCTCCATTACCTTCATCTCCACCTCCACCACCACCCTCACAGCCACCCTCTGTTCCACCTCCTCCAAACTCTCCTCCTTTGCAACAATCCAAGGATTTCCTCTTGCGAGCAAGTGTATTATCTTCTCACCATCAATGGCAAGGCAATCTTACAAAAAGTGGTGTTCACTATTGCACAATTTATGCAGTTAGAGAGGACTCTGTTGCCTGTAAATATTCAAACACATTATCAGAGCCAGCAGAGTAAGATTCAATTTTTCATATTTGATTCTCTATCAGATGGTTTATGCAAGGTTTTAATGAATTTTCTCTTCCTGTGATGTTGCAGTTGGCCTCTTAGGTTAGACGTAACAAAGCGCACAGACATTCAACATGTTAAGTCAACTTTTGCAAACACTCCACCACACAAAGTGAGTTCCTGAAGACTCTGGGAATTACCATTGTACTCTGCCAGGCTACCTTCATTTTACTTTTATTTGCATGATTTGCTTTAATGTTGTTGAAAGAACTAGCTATTTGTTGTAGAAGGATTGGAGCATGTGAAATTGCTTTATAGTATGCTTGTGTGATCGTACAGGCCAGTGGCAGACAGGTGGTTTCTGTTGGTGCAATCTGTTATGCTGCAAAGTAGACATAGGTGTACCATTTCAAGGAAACATCGAACAAAGAAGAATGATAGAAACTATGTTTGTTTTTAGGATATTTGGGACTAGGATTGTCAACTAAAGGAACTAACAGTTTACGAGATTCTTTCTTGCTTCGGATTTGGTTATTTTATTTATTAGGAAATGTGAATTCAATATAGCAATCATTTGGAAACTGGCCTTCCATATTTGCTATCTTTAGAAGTTAGTTCTTGTCAGTTCTTGGTTCATGAATCATTTCTAATTCAAGTGCATCAGCCATTGGAAAGGTCTATTATGTTACGATGGATAGGCTACAAACTATCTGCAAGCAATAAGACTCAAGGATTTATTGGGGTTTTATCGTCTTGAAATCAGCCTCTTCTGGAATCAGTTGCCTTGGTAGGTTTCTCACAGGGATAATTGGTGCGCTTCAATATGAAATTATGTGCTGATGGTCAAAACTATATTGGTTTGAAAGGAAAAGGTGTTTACTGCTTACATATGACCTTCCATTTAGACTGAGCTTATGGGAATATTACCAAATTGGTGATCGATTAGTTTCCAATACTATCTTTTGTTGAATTTGGTCCACCAATATTCTTGATAATTTTATTGATATAATATATCATATAAAATAACAAATTTGATGATTAGCAGTAATCTTGCATTTGAGCATGCATTAACTACAAAGGTATAAATTTGTTTTATCCACAGAGAAACATTTATGGTTGCTATTTTCCTGTCAGCATCGTAAATCTATTTATTGAATTCCTTCATCACACCTTACACAGTAAAATCTTTGAGTTGGTTATAGAGCTCAGATCATTAGTTCATATTCTTTCCTATTATTTTTCTGTTATGAACATCATCACCCATCATGAAATTTTTCATAGAAAGACTGCCAGTTTGAGGCTTATCATTTTGCAAATCAATAGTGTTTCACATTACTCCACTTTATCTTGATGTAGGATGTTCAAAACCATAAATATGTAAAATGAATCCTTTAGTAACATATTAAGCTTCTTTTTTTTTTTTTTTTTTTTTTGCAATAGTTACTTAAATCCAATTCACAAGATGTCTTCACACTTCTAAGACTGGATGGCTTCGCATTTCTTTCCATGCAAAATTCGTGATATTAAGTTTGAATGACTATTTGCTAATTAATTTTGTTCTTTTCTTTCTTTCTTTTTTTGTTTACTAGTATTGCATTCTCTTTTTATAAACTTTGTGTGCATGCTTGCTCCAAATTCAGTATGAATTAGTTTTTAGCATTCACCTACCATTCCATATTCATATTGTTTGTTCATATCCTGCTAGTATAACATTATGTTTTATGCAGAAATTAGCATATTTGGTTATATTCCTCTTGTAATTGACTGATTTTATACATTACATGGTGTAGAGAGAGGTTTGTCGTTTGCTACCTTCCACCACAGGTGACCAAAAAGGAGTAAGTATTTTTCTTTAGTACTTTAATCCGGATCTGAAAACATGTCTTTTATACACAACCATATTTTGGTTACTGAATCCATACTGTATTTTCTCATTTATTCTTCCTAAGTATAAAGAGGATCATGCATTACAGTGCAGTCTTATATTGAATCTTAATCTTCGTCATTTTCATTTTCATTTTCATCAAGATGTGTTAATTCAAAAATATCATGAAATATATATTTTTTCTTAATAAGGATTTTATTCTCCTCAAAATATTATAAAAAATAAAAATAAAAATAAAAGGAGAATATTTAAAATTTATGATTGGGACTACAATACTATTTGAGGATTTTTTTTTCGAGTTTAAATTTTCTGTCACAGTTTTAGAAGTATGTTTGTCAATTTTTCCACTATTTGAAAAAGGAAATTAGGGTGGGGTGGGGTGGGGATGGGAGCAATCTGGGTTGGTTTTAGTCTGTCATCAGATTGATTTGGCACTGGTTAAGCTATCTGCAGTTGGCTCGTGAGCCACATAAAGGCCACTTGGCTCGTGCCTGTTTGGGACTCGAAAGTGGTTCTGCCTTTTGTGTTTTAGATGCAAGGAAGCTTTGTGGATGATCTTCCGGGCAAAGGGCTAAGACTTGCACTGTATGAATCGATAGGTTGTGTTGCAAGTTGAGGCGCCATCAGTTACCTCTTGCACATGGTGAAAAACAAGGAATAGAGAGACAAAGGATCAAGGGAAATAAAGTGAGATATCTTCCCTTGGGGAAATACTACTTTTAGGAAATCCGAATCTACGAAGTAGGCTCTAATACCATATAGAATTTTGGTAAAGGAATTAAGTATTGCTTATCAAGATAATCATATATAAATTATCAACATATTACTAAACCGATATACTAATGTGGGATTCGATCCACTAAGCTAATATTCCTATTACTCTTAACTTGTTTAAAAAATATATATCTATATTAGCATTCCATTAAAGGAGATTGCATTAAAACGACAGTTACATAAATAAACTACTGGGAAGACGGCCTGGCAGAGTAGGAGAGGAGGATGTCATATGCTGCTCCCTCAAGTTAATAGGAAGTAGCATGGTAACTGCTCCTGTGGCTTGCTAGAGACAATATATTTTTCTTCGCTATTGACTATAAAAATTCCACTCTTGGACTCCACAAATTCACTATTGCTAAGCTATGTACAAGGAACCTCCTCACGTCTATGTTTCATTAGTGCCACTTGACCACCTATTGTTGTTGTCATCGATGGAGAGTCCTGCACTTTAATGCTGGGAGGAAAACTTCCTCTGGGAGAATTCCTTCTTGGCAGTTGACCACTGAGAGACATCATGTTGTCTTCATAGGTATCAACGTGACAGAGAGGAGGGAGTTTTTGACCTTGATGTCAGTTGTACTGCCGCAACAGATAATGAGCCACCACCTGTTCCCCCATTGTCAGGTGCATGTTGATGAACATTCATGCGGCTACATGAATGATTGCTAGTGTGTTTGATAGTGAAGCCACTGAAAAGCATATGTAACCTCCAGGAGAGGTGATTAATCAAAACCTAACCATGTAGTGTCTAATCACGTGCCTGGTTGGGATGTTAGATTATGAAAGCAGATGACCCAATTGACATGTGCTTGCAGGCTCCCCATTAGATATTCCCACATATTTATTGTGCATAGAAACATCCAGTGCCAAAATATTGCACTCTAGTTCTTGAACTGTGTGTGTTTGATCTCAAGACTATAATTTTTCAGTTGTATTTGGCTCGAGTTATCATTGCTTGCTCTATTCCTTGAGAATTATTCTGATTGAGACTAGATGATACTTAATGTGTTACCGTGTAAGTTAATAAGTTGTAATGATATTTACTGTTCTGTTGCAGATTCAGGACTTCACTTCGTATTTGAGACAAAGGGATTATGCTGGAGTAATAAAGCTTTCCGCGAGCAAGTCCATGTGGACAAGATTGCTCTTTATCCTCCCCTACTCGCTGGACACATGCTCCTTGCTGGGCATTGCACCTCAACCGGCGGAATGCCTGATTGCTTTGGTTCTGCCCAAAGAAACAAATGTGGAACAACCGTAGCTTTATATAGTGTAGTGTGCTGCATGTCTATATCGAACATTTTGCATTTAGGAAGTATACTTAGGAATACTTTTTTGAATGCCTGTAAAATATCTCCTTTTTTTTAATTTATTTTAATCTTTGGGCTCTGCTATTTAGCTTCGGGGACTGGGCATCTGAGTGTTGTAATACTGATGCCGCGAACAAGCCTGGCTGTACCTACGTTATATGTGGTTCTGCGAAATGACTCAAATGTTTTGCCCAAAGGCGAACATGTTGTATGCTTTTGGATTTTCAATTGATGATCATCTTTTATCTTTGTTTCCTTTGATAAATAGAAGTTTGTTTGTGAAGTTAATTTAAACATCCATTCTTCATAAGTCAAGTGAAAAGTTAATATTTATTAACAATATTGACAGTGGCATGAACTTGATAGAGCCAAGGACAAATTGAATTAATAGTGAATATATAAGCTTAACGGAGGGTGTTCACACTTCAGCTTTGTGTTGGTTTCTTGTGACTAGGTTTTAAGAAATGTTTCAAACTAATGGCATTGTCTTAGACTTGTGATCTTATGAAGTGAGTGTGGAGCCATGCGGAGCTTCCCTCTTGACAAATACAGTGAGAAGATTGTTGGTCTTTAGGGGGTAGTCAAACCGAGCCAAGCCGAACAGAAAGAGGCTCAAGTTCGGGCTCAGTTCGTTATCTCTAGGTTTGAGTTTGGTGCTAGTTTGATTCGAGCTTTATTTTTTAAACTTGAGTTTGGCTCGAAAAGGTAAACGAGCCTCTTAACGAACATATTTGCAAGCCTCTTCACGAGCCTCAAAACGAACATGTTCACGAGCTCACGAACAAAATACCGTTAAGCTCGAGCTTTGCTCGATAATATTTTCGAGCTCGAAATCAGGCTTGAACTTGGCTAATTAACTTAATCGAATGCGAACTCGAACGAATTTATTTTTTGAACCGAAATCCGAATAGTTTGTAAGTGGTTTGGCTCATTTACACTCTAATGGTCTCTAAGTAGTCAAGTTCAATTAGATAGTTTTGATGTGAATAGTTAAGTTTTTAAAGTTTTTCTTATTATTTTGATGTTTTTGTAAGTACGCAAATTCAAGTCACATAACAGATGAAAGTGACAATTGTTGGCAAATTGAAAAGGCCAAGAGGTAATTGGAAGATAAACAAGATTAATATGTTGGTAGATTATTCAAAAGGTCAAAGTCACTTAGGAGCACAGCAGGTGTTGAGGAAGAGATCGAGACACACTACTTCCAAACAGATGAGAAAGATCTAGAAGCTACTCCTGTTGCCAAGGGATATCTAAAGGCGAGGCCTTGTGGAAGGTAAAGAAGATTTGAAGGCGGGAACTTTTGACTAACGAAGAAAAGTGCATTTTGAACGACTATGAGCAATTATAATCTCATATTTTCTGGAGAAAGTTTTCTCAAGACGAAGGAACAAGTGTTTTGGGTTGTTAATTGGTGAATGAGCTCAATCCTAAATCAAGTCAAAATTCTCGAGAAAAATCAGTTGATTAAAATTTAAAAATATAGATCGTCATAAAATGCCACTTAAATGCTTCATATTCTTAGCACTTCACGTATATGAAACAAACCAAGTAAAGCATGAAATAGGCCACGAAAACACTGCTCAGTGAGGAAAACACATGCATACAACAGTTACAAGTCACTGTTACAAGTCACTATCTGAGCTAGGTAAATAGGCAATTTCACACGAATATAACAGTGCAAAGTGAGCAATGTTACTGTTAAGGAAGCATAGAACAGGCTCTGTTATTCATGGAGCCTGCGTTGTGGATATCACAATCAGTTCCTACTAAATGCTACAGACTAAAAATATATTACATCACATCTGCGCTTTGCACTTACAATATTCTACAAATTTCTATAGTTGGAACTCGACGTAACCTCTGCCCCTGGACGAAGTGATACGATACAACAGGAGCAAATTACAGCGGCTTCCCAGTCTACTCAGCAGAATGAAGCCAGCTAATTCTGAGAATCTCTAGGTCGTGAAATCAAAAAAGAAACAGAAAATGTAACATCCTGGTTGATGATAATTAGCCTCAGATGAAAAAACACCATGGCAAATGAAGGACTAATGGTTGTGCTGTTGAACGATCCCAACCATAAGTTGAACAATCATTTTCTTCATTTTGAAGCCATGGGAAGTCCTAATCATGGGATTTGTTCAGTAAGTTTGGCACAATCCTGCACAGAAGACTGATCATGGGGCATTCTAGTGAACCTGCTCATGTGGCTTGGGTAATGCATACAACTGAAAATTTCCTGTATCCAACGGCACACCATTTAGAGTATTCACAGGATCGCTAGCTGAACTCAATCTAAGATGGACTGGCTGTGGTGACGACATGCTAGGACTGATCTCAGAAGCAGATTGTGGTACAGGAGAAGCTGCCGTCTCAAAAGTTTCTAGATGAGAGTGACAGTTTTCCCTGAAGAGGAAAATATTATTGTAACACTTGAAAGGAAACAAGTTTGAACAGTCCTATATTAAGCAAACAGAATGCTTACCCATTGCATGAGTTTTTTCCTTTAACACATGGCTCGCTTCGTGATTTACTTTTCTCTCTTGGACTGGCAGTGTTTTCCTATCATAAGATATGAAACTTTTATGTCATTTGAAATGATAAAGTAGAGATTATTTGTAGAGCTGGTTGGAGTTGGTTAAGTAACACCACAACTTACAATTGTTTTACTCCCTGGAATACCTTCGGGATTGCCAAGGATATTGTAGTTGTAGTGGAAGAACCGAATGAATGAATGTTCAAGCAACATCAAGGCAGTTGGCCTCTCGGCAGGATTCCTACGAAAGCAGGATCGCAGGAAATCTTTACCCTCATTAGACAGAGATTCAGGTATTGGTGGGTCCTTATGCAAAACTTTGAACATAGCCGCAGCCTGTTGTCAACATAACCAACTCATATTCATATGAACCAAGTGAAAGTACACCATAAAAGGTCAATCGGTGGTCTAAAGAATGTAATTTTCCAAGAATGGCTAAATATAGCATATTAAATCAATCTTTGAATATCTTATCAAGTTATAAATATAGGCATGATTTTTCAATTCCAGCAAAACATGGTTATCCAACCATCAAGTTTTTGAGAAGTATTCGACTTCAAAATTACAACCACTGCAACTGAAAGAAGCATGTTTGTTGAGCGTCCGATATTCACACTTCAGTACTTGACCAATTGGAATATCCAGTGGGATTGTAATCAACTTCCAATGTTTTTACTTTTAAATGCCATAAACTGCATTGCAAATTATTATCATAATTATACCGTACTAATTCAATCAGCTAGGTATTACTTTGAAAAGAAAAATACAAACTCCACAACATCACAGCATTCTCATCTTCAAATACAAGACTCCACGAGTTCCTCTTGAGTTCATATGTCTAGTCATTGTCCTATTAACAATACATCTTTAATATATTGTGAATATCGGGTTCAACATATCCAATTATTTAGAAGTTTATGTTCATCTATCTATCAATCTGAGCTATTCATCCTCTTCAAAAAGATCATGTTTCAACTCTGAGCTAGGTATCAGGTGGCAGGAAGAATATTTAATGTAATGCACATTTCAAAATAACTACATGCTGAAAGGAAGTCACAATTGAGAACTTAAATTTGCTGCAAATAGGACATTCACATCTGCTGATGGAAACATGTTAGAACATTGAAATCAGTGTTTTTTCGTGTACTATGGCATGAACAAGGAATGCTAGGAAATGGGAATACTACCCAACCTGTAGACACTAATCTCATTCTCTAGAACATCGAAATAAGTTTGCCCTTCTGGTTGCCTAGTCTAATCAAGATGGAATTAAGGATATGAAAAGACATGAAGCAAACTTGTCATGGGTTTAGAATACAAAATTATTAATGAAATACTTTTCTTGGGGTATAGCGTGTTCTCCTAATGCCAGCTGCCAATCCTAAGACAACAGACTGTAACAGACTATATAGTGAAAAACTAGGATAAGATTTATAGTAAGAAAAGGAGGCCATAAACCCAATCATACTAGAATTCAGACCTATGACAGAGGAAATGGACTCCGTTTTGTCACTTTGTTAAGTCTTTGACAATCAAAAATGATTTCTTCAATTTTGAAGAAGCCTAATAAAAAGAAGAGTCAAGGAGTATTCTAGACAGCTTGATGTCATGACCTTCAACACAGATGTACTGCATAGCAATAATATTGGCTCCTTGATCTGACATTTCATATTAACCAACAGTGGTTCCTACTCGACCTCATGTTATATTGACAAAGCCAGAGAGGAGTCACCATGGAAAACTAAGTTGTTGGTTTTACTCCCATATCTACTACCCTTGTCACATTTGATGCAATTTTCGATGAAATAATGTAAATATCATGAGCAAAACTAGCAATCTGGAAGAAGGGCCGAGTTCAGGAAACAGCCTGATATAGTCAACAAAATAATTTAAACTAGCCACTTGTGGTTATTGGATCCTTGGACTTCATGCTGTTCAATATATATGTTGCAATTCCAACTGTAAATTTGCTTGTTATTATTATGCCCTATCAAATATGAACACCAAAAGAAAAAAAAAAATCAATTTCGTAGCAATCATTATGGGAAAAGGAAGTCCATAGTACAAAGTCATGTTAATCCAGGTACAACTGTGGATTGAATCTGTATATTGAGTACAAATTATCTTTACAAACATTTGCAAGCTTATATATGATGGTTTGACTGGTGAAATTCATAAAGTCATAAATATAAAAGACAAGAAAAATAGAGCATCTAACCACAAATAACTAGCAGTGTTCAAGAAAATCTACCCCTTCTAAACCATTCCAAGGCTGTTTTCCTGTGAACATCTCAATAATAGTGCATCCCAAACTCCAAATATCAACAGCAAGATCATAGCCAATATCCTTGTTCAGCGTTGCTTGCATAACCTAAATATAGGAAATAGGTTAAAGAATTAAAATTGATGTATATTAAGTGAGCATGCAAACATAGGATAATTAGTCAAGTAGTTGAGAGCATGCAAACAGAAATTGTGTGTCGATCAATTTTGAAAGAATATTTTTGAATTGCTTTCATAAAAAAAAACAAGGTTTCACCTGGTTTCATAACAGGGTTGATAAATGCTACAGAAATAAATATAGTCCCATGTCAAATGGGTGTGAAAAAAACAGAAACAGGAGTAGCCACATTCAAAACAGGTAGATATATTTGGTGAGAAAAGATGAGCACTCAGTTTAAGGTTGCAAATTCTCAGGTGCTAAAATGAAGGGCTCAAAAATAAAAAAGAAGTCCTAAAAACTTTCAGATTTTTTCATTGGCGTTCCACAAGAATTTGAAGTTGAAAAGAAAAGACAACATACAGTTTAACTTGTAAACAAATATCAAATACAGGAGTGAATCAGAAGGCTACCAGTACTAAAATCCTTATGAGATTGTACAGTTCGAAGTATGATTGGTAAACTTGAATAAGAAAAAAGGTGGCATTTGCTTGAGGAATATGCTTGGACATTGGGAAAATTAAGAGTAGGAACGTCACATTGCTCTTTTAACTGAGTAGCTTCTAAAGCAGGCAAATAAAATTCTTAATGCACTTGAAGTACTCTCCGTCCCAGCTGCTCTGCCAATGTCAGCTGGATTCCCTCCTTACTTCAATCCCACAACCTGCACTTCCTCTTAGCCTATGCTCCTCCATCAGGACTTTGAGCTGTTTGACCAGGGGTTTTTGCGCATCCCACTCAAGCATGTTGACACCTGTTTCCTCACTGAGCCTTGGCTCCTCACTGATACTTCCGTTTCTCCTATACCTTGTTCAGTATGTGCTCCTCCTGTGTGATGCATTGGTACTCAGCATTCTCAGCAGCATGTGTTGTATCCTCACATCAATAGACCAAATCAACATCCCCAATGAGTCTACAATTCCTTTGGTAAATGAATGACAATGTACCAGAGAAGATGACGATGGAATGCTGACAACTATATCTTAGCCTAGGAGCACTTCCTGCCTCAATGCTCTCAATCTCATTTTCATCCTCCTATAGAATGGAGCCATTGTAGTAGACCGCTGAAACATTTTCCCCATAGCAGTTGCTATATTGTGTGGCCATGGCCCATGGAATGTCAATCAAAGCCCTCATCATTATTTATTCTCGTAATGCAAGCCAGCAAATTTGGCACCAATTTCTTGGACACTGTGCCCACTAACAATGGGAACCTTGGGTCTGAAAGTGTCTTCCTCCAACTAACAGTGATGGATTTTGCTTCGTTTGTGAAGGCTTCAGAATCAAGAGGGTAAGCTATTGCTCAACAGTGTTTGTATGCCTTCTAGTAGTAGTTGAGGTGGTGGTGAGTGCTAGGCTTTGTCCATGTTATTAGCTTGTTGGCTGGTCCTGGTTAGCTATATAGTGTTGGTGCAATTATGCCTAAGAGGTCCATATAGTGTTGACCATATGGATGGTTTTGATGTGGTTGGTAAAGAGTTTAAATTAGATTTAATTTATTTTACTCTAATGACTGTCAAGTGTAGGAAGTAGACAAGGAATTGAGGGTACAAGTTGGAAAAGACTAAGTAGGTCTGGGGCCGGTTAGATAGTTGGCAAAAAGGAAAAATACAGGAGCTACTTGGTAAATGGAGAAATACAAGTAGGCCAAGGAAACTGGAAACTTAGCAAAGGAAAATGTTTAAGAGGTGCTTGACAGATAAAGAAGACGCGGATGTAAAGATTTTCTGACAAGTTGTAGAAGACCAGGATAAAGAATGATCATGTCAAGAGGATGTTGGTTGGATGGCTCAAAGACTTTTGATCAATAAGAACTTGAGGGCAAAGAGCACTGTCGACATAAAAACATGTGAGATGTTATAGGTGAATGTAATTTTTATGTAGGTCTACATATACTCAACCAAGGAAAAGGTGTCCCAGATCAAACTTAATGAGCAAGCTCGAAGTAGATCATATTGGGTTGACAAATGAGTCAGCTAGGTAGTTGACTATAGATGGTGTGCTCGTGAATAGAAACGTTCAATTCTGGCTTGAATTGACTAACATGTAATTTAGCCAACTAAAGTTACTTGAGTTGACTGAGTAGATAACTTATTAGAATTGAGTCGAGTAAAATAATCTTAAGTCAACTCAAGAATTTTTCTTTGTAGGATAAGATTTGCAGCAGAATTTCAGTCAACTAGGATAAATGGAGTCGACTAGGGTCAAGTCTACAGTGAAACATCATGGATTTATCCAAGGTCAGTTACTAGAATTAAAGTTGAATAAAGACAAAGTCGTTGAAAACAAAAATCTTTATCCAGTTGGGTCGACTAATGCCAATTGAAATTTATTGATGAAGATTTGAAGTCAATTGGAAGGATTTTGAATCAACTGAAGAAGAAATATTCACTGCAGATAAGCTTCTGAGATTGGCTTTTCAATCAACTGATGAACAATTTGACTCAACTAAAATCATCTAGACTGCAACTATAAATAGGAAAGCAAGACAACCTTGAAGACAGTCACCTAATTCCCTTTGCCCCCACCCCTCCTCCTCTAGTTGAACCAATCCTAACACAGAGTGGCTAATCGGTGGCATGTCATTGTCTTGGGGTTATTTTCTGATGGCTTTTTGGTTCCCTACAATCCATGCTTCTATTTTCGCCTAGTCTTGAGACTCCTTTTGTTTAACTTCTAGATTGTGTTATTTAATCTACATATGGTGTGCTACAAAAAATCTATTACTCAGACACCATAAGTACAATCATCTAACGTGGGTGTAAATCTAGAATCTAGCATTCAACGCAATTATTTCTATCAGTGATTAATAGTATAGGGTGTCAACTTTAAGAGTTAATATCAAATACATGCGCAAAGGGAGTAAATTGAGTCTAAAATAATACCAAATATCCTTTTAAGGAATGTATGTGTACAGGTCAAAAAAAAAAATTCACATTTTTTGTTTTTTTAGACTCTCTTCAACATTTTGTAAAAATTTTCACACTGTTGAAAAGTTTACCCTCTTTATCTTGCATTAGCTTCTCTTTTCAATATTGGTATAAGATTATTTATCCATTCTTTCATTGGATATAATGATATAAGCAACTAAGTACATACTGAATCCATCAAGGTTAGTTGTATGCACACTCTCATAGTCATGAACTATATGTGTGGGTAGTCACCAATTCTTGTTTTAGGAACCTTGAATTAACATAACTTAGGATTCTAATTGTGAGGATCTTAGGAATTGTTTACTTGGAGAGAAAGCTAGGAAAAAACATAAAGTATAAAACGTAGTTGAGATGACTTAAAACATCTTGTTTACTTGGATAGTATGTTTAGGAATGAAAGAAAATTGGAGAAATTAAAACCATGAACATTCTTCCCAATGCAATCATCCCATAAGCAGCAAGAAAGTAGATAGCAAGAGATCTAAAACCAAAATGGCCAACTTATCCCTTTTTCTAACAAGGCATGATTAGCATCATAGGTAAAATTATCATTATCTATTTTCATATTTCTATATTTTCTATTTCTTCTTAATAAACAACATAATTATGCAAAATTCTTAAAGATCCCATTGTCATTATTCCACAGTAAAATGAGGTTGGAAAAAAATAAAGGTTTCTTCCTCATCTATTATCTATCTCCTTGTATCTAGCTTCCTAGTTTTTTCTCTTTCCAAGCATACAGAGCCTTAGGATGCGTGAATGTGATGCAAGACAAGCGGATCAGACTTCACTCAAAAATTGTATACTAATAGGAATCAACCAAATTAGGAAATAAATCAAATTACAAATCAGCAAAGAAACTAAATTAAATTAAATTTCTACCAAAAGCTTCCCTATAATCCTAAAACTATTGGAAGCAATGGTAAATTTCAATCAGAGAAGAGAAAGCTTTCCAATTTTTGTTGTATTTTCTGGGCAATTGAATGCTCGAAGATAGCAATGGAATGGGAATGGGAATCGGAATGCTTGTGTCCATGATGATGTCCCTGATCAGGGGTCAGACCAGGCAAAGCAAAGATGGGACAAGATACACCAGCAAGGTGCATTGCGCTGCATTGATGGCTGGAGGTTTGGAAAAGCAGTGCAGGGGGCAGACACTTCAGCTTAGCACATTGGAGAATGAGGCCAAGAAGGCTTTCCAGCAGCTCATGCTTCAGGTAGATTAGGCTGCTCAATTTCTGTTTTTCGTTGTTCATAGAATCTCAGTACTTTCAGATGGAAAATTGATATTGGTTAGTATTTGAATTTCTATCTTTTGATTGAGCTGTTTCCTTGGAGGTAGTGGAAGTTGGCCTTTGTTGATTATTTTGCTGTATTGCTACTGCTTCGGAGGGATTTCTTTTAAAAACAATTATCAACTTGGAGAGTTTTTGACAGGCTTTTTTTTTGCACACTTGATTTTCTTAAAGAGGAAAGCCTACGAAAACAATCTCTAAGATATTTAAAACTTATAAAAAATTAAATTCTTAATTTGCATTAGAATGCGATAACTCTAAGATAAAGTTAGGTTTACCAAAAAACCAGATGACAAGATATTAAATCATGTCAAAGTCAATATGATCACTCTGCTAAATAAATTTGTATTGATTTATTAATATAGATGGATCATCGAACAAAGCTGAAACCCTATTGTTTAAGTGCACCAAGAAAAAAAAATCCATTAAATTTTGATTCTTACACAGACCATAAACCAACTAACAGTAACTATTTCATATTCACTATCTCTTCCTATCTAGTAAAAAAGAAAGAAATATCAAAGTCAATAACAAAACAAAAAGAAAATTATCACAATCAAGAAAATTACCTCTGGAGCCATCCAATATGGTGATCCTTTTAATGAAAGAGCCCCTGCCGCACCACTCAACTGTCCAACAGGACAAAAAGAGAAATGTTAGTCACATCTGCATAAGCAAAAGGCATGCAAACAAACAAAGAACATTGAACAATACTTGCACAAAAAGATTTATTTGCAAGTATCCACTCTGGATATCAAGGTGCATAGGCATTAATGTGCATACCAAGATACATAATTACATAGAACATGAACGAATGCAAGAGAAGACTGAGATTAGTGCTAAAATCCTGAAGCACATTATTTATTTGGTTAGGGCTAAAATCCTGAAGCACATTATGGCATTACATATTTCTTGGATATAGTAAAACGGTAATCAGACTAGGGTATTTTGAGATCAAGAAATAAAGGGTCTCTTCTCATGTTTTTTTTAAAGTTATTTTATCTAAGACAATTGTGATGCCAATTGTTTTTAAATTAGAAAGTTCTAATTTGGAATTTATAAAATAGGATTTTTTTAAATAGGAATTTTATAAAATAAATTATTATAGGAATTAGTATTTGTTTACCAAGTAATTAGATAATGATTACTTCTTGTCTAATTTTTAAAGGTCAGTGTTGGTCCTTCAAAAGAGACCCTGATCCCTTTATTTGTTTTACTTGTAGCTAATAAAATTTGAGTTCACTTTGTCAGTTTAAATTTCTTTGGTGTAAAATTATGTATCTCTCATGCTACATCAATTTATATTAGAGCCAAATTTTTAAAACTGCTCCCAAAAGTGCTTCATCCTGATTCCTCTGGCATACAACTCATGTTTACTCCTACGAAATTGGATTCCAAATTTGGCAACTGCTACTTCGCTCATCTTCTCTCTCCTTCCCAGCACACCTCGAGAGATCTACTTGTTCGAGGCAACTAGCTTCCACGCCCATGTGTCATTGCTTCACCAACGCCCATAAGTGGTGCTGCCACCTAGTAGCTCATTATCCCAACCACCATTAGCAAGATAGAAGAAAGCGTCTTCATCATGTTGCTACCACCTAGTTCGATGATACTCACTTGCAATTAGTCTCAAGGATTGTAAACACTTAATCTACACCGCTAGAACCAGCTCGAGCTATCACTCATAGAGATTGGCATTAACATGTTGTCGTAGCATCAAATCCAACTACTAAACAAAGTGTCTCTTCTCTTGTGATAAACTATGGTTAACTTGTCGATGGCATCTTCGGCAACTGTAGACTCCATCTCCTATCTGATCTATATTGTTGTCTAGTTAACAAACACAGAAGCAGAAAATCCTCCAATGGACACATGATAGAAAATAAATCCAGACAAATAAATATGTAAAAACAGTGAACAGAAACACACATGTTTTGCCATCCCAAAATCGGCCAACTTGACAACACCATGTACATCAACAAGCAAATTTGCTCCTTTGATATCCCTGCACGTGTTGGTATTCTTTAGATTAAGCAGGGTAATCTATTGCTGAAAAATGTCAATAAGCAGTAGTAGAAACACACTACAGAAGATGAGAGCCAAAGAACAAATATATCACATATATAGTATTTTCTTATAGCTGTGCAAACAAAAATAAAATCAATTAAAATAATCTGAATAAGCTTAATTCATGAATTTTCTCCACAAACAAATATGAAAGCTGATCAGACAATAAAAAACATTGACTATAAACCAGTAAGATAAAGTAATAAAGGACAGACCAATTTAAAAGCCAATAGAAGAAAGCAAATTCTTAAAAGAAATCTCAAACAGCATCGTACAAGTAGCCAAGGTTTAAAATCTCGACCCCTGCCGAGGTTTCGGTACCGGACCAAAATGATATGGTTTCAGTATCGTATCGTATCATGCCGATATAGTTTCAATATTTTTTAAATATAAATATAAATGCATATTAATATTTGATTATTAAAGATCCTTTATATTTTGAGATGTGGAATTTATATTTTAATATTTTCTTATAAAATAATGCCTATTAAAATAAAAAATATTTTAAAAAATAAGTAATCCTTAAAATTCAAAACTAAATTTAAAATTATAAAATTATTTTAAAAAATTAAATTATTTTTTAAATGTATTTGTAATTTTTTAATTTTAAAAAAATTATTTGAAATGTTTAAGAATTATATATATTTTTTAATTTTTTAATATTATTTAAATTTAGGTTTAATTTTAAATTATTTTATAAAATATTTATTAAAATTTAAAATTATTTAAAAATTTTGAAGTATTTTTAATATTTTATAATTATTATTAGTAATAGTTTCTTTGTAAAAAAATAGATATTTAAAAAATTAACTAAATCAAAAGAACTTATAAAATCGCAGTTGTGGTGACTCACGGAGACCATTGCTACATTGTGATCACTGCGGAGGGTTTAGAAATATATAATATATTTTATTCAAATTTTTTAGAATTTTAAATTAATTTTTATATATTTTAATGAGATAATTTAATTAGGATTTTAAAAAATATATTTGATTATTTATTTAAATTAGAGATAACTACATTATTAAAAAATAATAACATAACTAAAATAAATAAATAAAATCTTTATTATATATTTTTAAAATTAAAAAATTAACTATTTAATTAATTAGATAATTTTATTATGATTTAATTAAGTCTCTTTAGATTACCCCTGGGAATTGTTTTACTTTTAAAAAAAACATTTAATTAAAAAAATTGATCACAACGCCCAGCGCCGTTGCGAGGGGCGCAACTGCCAGGGTCACGCAGCTTCTCCGGCGCAGCCGCAGACGTCGCGCCGCCCCCTGCATGGTTGCGGATGTCGCGACGCCTCTGTGGTTGCCACAAAACTGGTGTCGGGTTCGTGTCGGTCGGAATGTGGAACAATTTGTTTCACCCATTTCGGCCGGCTCAGTACGAAATCTCAATCCCTACAAGTAGCATACATGTTTCCTCATTGCCGCAGCTTAAAAAAGCATGATCAATTAAGGAAAGTGGGATCCGAAGGACACAACTGAAGCAAAGCATGAAACGAGGCAAGTCAGGTCACATTCACATAGGAGAGCTTGCAATAAATGGAAGTGCAGTTGAGAAGATTCCACAAGGGAGGTCGTATGATCTCAAGGGAAATGCCTCTGCAACCGCAAAAAGGGTGCTCCGATATCATGTAGAATTTAGAGAAATAACCATCGTACTTCATCATGATTAAAGGAAACACCTAGCGAGCGTTCACCTATGCATATTGTAGAAAGATTTGCTCTCTAGGAATGCATTTATATATACTACTTTACACATTATTTTCAAATTGTAGTTTGAATATAGAATGTAAACTTTTGAAGGGAAATGACTGGAGATGCAACAGCATGCAATACCATATTATTGCATGAAGTTCACAGTAACTATAAGGATACGGACCTGTGCATTATATTCTTACTATGCAAGTAGGCCAACCCTTTGAGAATATGACGAGTGAAATTGCGGACAACTGATTCTGTCATAGCTCCACAGTGTTGGTGAACATATTTACTAATTGAGCCCGGATGAACATACTCTAGATATATGTAAAACTGATCATCAATCTGCATGAAAAGAAGTAAAAAATGTAATGAACAGAACAAGTTTCAGACACTAGCACAAGTACCAATGCTAGCCCCAAAAAGGAACTTACTGTTTCACTCCCATAATATTGGACAATATTTGGATGCTCAAACTGGCTAAGAAACTTTATTTCCTGCATACCAAGAAACAGAGTAATTTAAATCACAAAAAATAGGAAAGTATTAATTAAAATGATTATTGGCCTCTTGAATGCAATAAGTTGCCAATTTTGGCACTTAAGATCGAAGGTTAGAGGTTTCAACTTTTAAGCATCAACAATCAAAGTTCTGAAAATAATCAAGAATCTTTGTAAATCCAAAAGCAAGCAGATAAAAGATTACTTGAGGAATGCCATAAATTAACACATTGCATTGTTGTTGTCATAGATGAAAACCAAACCTGTTCTAACGGAGATATGCATTCTGCAGATTTGGCATCACCGGGAATTATATTAACTTCTTTCATTGCACATAAAGCTCCTGTGTGCCTGTTGAAACTTTCAGTCCAATAAGATGGTAAAATAAGGCTTGAAACACCTATCAAACAGATACTGTACACACCTGTTGGTGGCTTCATAAACATTCCCAAATGTGCCACTACCAATAAGTTTTCCTTTCTTCCATTGGCTTTTCAATGCCTCGGGTTTCACACCATTCTGATGAGAGAAGCTTGAATGTGAAGGAGATATAGCTCCAGGAGGAAGAGGAAGTGGGTGTCTATTAACGTTACTGCCATTCTCATGAGATGCTGCAAAGTTATCTGAGAGCATCCTTGTGTTCAAAGGGGAAGAAGGTGCACTGAGATTCCAGGGTCTTGGGTCAGGACTTCTAACTGTTGGACTGCGAAGTGGTGAAAGATCAGGACTTGGAATAATTTTCTCAGGAGAGTAAGCTGGCAGCAATTCGGTGAATGGGATCTCCAGAGAAGACCAGACTTGACGCCCTGGAGTTGCAATGTTAAAAGTAGAAAAATCTACATTACTCAATCTTCGAGGACTATACAAAGGACTGTGCACCGGACTTGAGAACCCGCTTGTTGGAGCACTTTTAACAGGTATATTAAGTCTGAAGGCAGCAGTTCCATTATAATTTGGATCTTCAGATAGCTTTTTTTGACGTCTAAAAGTAAACCCATTTCTTGAAATGCCTGTGTGTTCTGAATTTCTTGACGAAATCTGGTGAGGCAACCTACTGCCAAGAAGAAAGTAAAAAAATTAACCAAGTTCCAAAAGGACCACCATAGATTTAGCTTTGCAGTGCCATTGCACTACAGAAAAAACAAAGAAATACAATCTTTTAAGGAATGATATAGCATGACCACTGACAAACCAAAGAATTGCAGTTTTTTCAAATCCAAAGATGCTTCAACTTGCAAAATATGTAACAGAGAGCTTCTATGCTCACAAATCCATAAACAGGAGATAACAGATGCTCAAACAGTGACAAAATGATTATCATGAAGAGATCATAACAATAGCTAAATGGAAAAGAGTGACAATCTCAAATGAATTTTCAACCAAAAAAAGAACAGATTTAGTTTAGGGCCACAGACACATTACAAAAAGTTAAAACAACTGATTGATGTTCCAATTGTTTCAAAGCTACTCCCCAATCCCCATCTTTGTTACTCTCAATGACCATTGTAGTAGATAAATCTTTCAAATTTGTAAGGTAAGCTATGCTTATATTTACTGAATAAATTTATAGCGCGGGGATGATCCTTCATGAATGGTAGTACTTTCCAACAACAATGAACTCAAGGTACTGCAATACATCACTTTCATAACGAAGAGAAGAACAAAATAAGAACATTGAGATTACTTACCTCAATGTTGTTGCAATTATAGTTTTCATAGTTGTTCTTAGTATTAATTGACGCCATGACCCTATTCTTCATTATGTTTCATCCATCTTTACAACTACTATAGTTGTTTATCTATCAGCCTTATACCCTTTGCAGAAGGCTGGTTTAAACCTATTCATCAAATGCTAAAGCTGCAATGGGCATCTTAATATATAAATCTTTCACAACTGTAAGGTAGATAACTTGTGAATAAGCTATGCTTGATGAAGAACAGAACGAAATAAGCATATTACATGATTACTTACCCCAATTGCAGTCACAATCATCATTTCCATTGTTGTCCTTAGAAAATATTAAACACAATTACTATTTCCTGTAACCACACCTATACTTGTTTTTTGCTAAAATAAGTTTGTGACCCAAGGATGATCCACTTATGAAAAAGGCAGGTATTTCCTGTACCAATGTTCTTCTGGTATTGTGATACATCGTTGATTTCTTAATGAAGAGCAGAACAATATTTCCTGTACCAATGTCCTGTAAATATTTTGTTACCCCAATGTAATCATAATTATCATTCTCATAGTTCTTGTTAGTAGTATTAAAAATATTTACCCTATTTTTTTATTATGTTTCATCCATCTCTACGTATTAGGTGTGTTGCTATCTGCTTTATTCCTTTGGCAAAAGGCTGGTGTTTTCATCAAATGCTGAAGTAGCTATTCAGCAATATTAAACAATTGTAAGCCTTTATAAGAAAGCCATCATCAAACTAAGAAACATAAAAAGCTCATTGAGTACTTCTAATAAACAACAACAACCAACCCTTTATCCTACTAAGTGGAGTTGTTATATGGATCCTCTTACATCATTGACTTCGATCCCCTACTATATCATCATTAAATACATTTACAAAAATTAAAATAAAAAAATCAAAGGAATCTCATTACAAATTCGAATGAACTGCTAATTATCTACTAGCTGAAGAGGGAATACAGATTAACGAACTGCATAAATACGGGCAGAAAAAGATAGCGCATTAACATAGTCTAGTACAACAATAGTACCTCTTATATATTGAACATTCAAAAGCAATCAACTAACTCTGTTTGCAAGTATCAAATGATTTTCCATTGGATCAGTTTGTTAAATTCATCTGATACATGCTATCAGAATAAGTATTCCTGATATCCATTGGTTAAATACTGAAGGTGTCGACACCAACTTTGATTATGGAAGTTCAAAGCTGCTAGTATATTCGACACATATTGGATCATTCAAGAAGGAATCCAAAATAAGCTCACCTTCCAACTTCACTAGCTGGGAAGGTCCTGTCGCGGAGTGGCTCCGTGACAGAGGAAACTTCTGTGGCCACATGAGTCCCTTCATTACCTTCCAATCTCTTTGTAAGCTCTATCGGAGAAGGAAGTCGGCAGCGCGCTGAGTTAGGCGACGGGAACCCAAACCCCGAAGCCGGCACCTGTGTAGGATCCCGATGAGGCGATGCAGCTGCCGGCGTCGCCGACTCAGGCAAAGGGAGCGGACGCGCCGACACAGTCCGCCCAGGGTTGCTGTCTAGGTTGCCAAGGGAGGAGCGCGAAGCGGTAGGCAAGCTCCCAGATCTCGGATCGGCGTTGGCGGAGTCGAAGGAACGCCCTCCCAAATCGATTTCAGCGAGACGGTCGAGCTCGGGGAGTCGGGTGAGGCGGCGCTGGGTGTCGCCACGGCGGGTCCAGAAGTGAAGGTCCTTGGAGCGGCTGCGGGCGGATCCGGGAGAGGAGGCGGCGGAAGACGGCGAGGAAGAGGAGGAGGAGGGCGATCCGGCGCTCTTACGGTTCCACCAACGCATGGCGACGGCGAGAGGGGGCGACCATGGTACGGGGGCAGATGCCTTGGCGCAGAGGTCCAAGCCCTATCTATAACCCTAACCCTGATCCTGCGAAGGCGAAGGCGATGGCGTCGCCCATGGAGAAGGTGGAAGAACCCTACGATCGGATGGAAAAGGCGAAAGAGCCAAAGAGGAAGAGGAGGTGGTGGGCTTCATCTCTCTTTCTTGATATTTGTTTGAGCGTCGTTTAGCTACGCGACTTCGAGGAAGAAGCTGTGCGAAGTCAAACCGTTTACCTGGCATTTGACGTCTTTATTATCTTATTGTATTTAGGATATCAACATGCATTTACATATTACAACATCGACTACTCATAAATAACTTAAAGTTCATATATATAATTAATCCTCTTCGCTCTTTCTTTCTTTCCTCTCCACTCTGCCGAAGTCGTCTCTGTCGAAGCCGTCGCGCATCCGCCCCCTTCTAGAGTTGTTCCTTGCCTAGCGTTCCTCCCTCCCTGCCGTTCCTTCGCGGAGAGGGACGGGACCTCCTCACCCTTTCTTTCTTTCCTCTCCACTCTACCGAAGCCGTCTCTGCCGATGTCGTCGCGCGTCCGCCCCTTCTAGGGTTGTTCCTCGCCTGGCGTTCCTCCCTCCCTGCAGTTCCTTCGCGGAGAGGGATGGGACCTCCTCGCCCTTTCTTTCTTTCCTCTCCACTCTGTCGAAGTTGTCGCGTGTCCAACCCTTCTAGGGTTGTTCCTCGCTTGGCATTCCTCCCTCCCTGTCGTTCCTTCGCGGAGACGGACAGGACCTCCTCTGCCCAAGTCGAAGTCGTCGCACGTGTACTGTCCACTCTGCCAAAGCTGTCGCACGTCTACCCTTTCTCACATAGACGTACGAAAAGCTTTTAATATGAGCTGTTAACAGCTCTGCCGAAGCCGTTGTGCATCCGCCCTTTCTCACGCAGACGTAGCCTGGCGTTCCTCCCTCTCCTGTCGTTCCTTTGCGGAGAGGGACGGGACATTCTCATGCGGTGCGTTCCCGTGCAGACTCGCCACAAGCAGACCTCTTCCTTCGCGGAGGATCCTGTTTCTCTCCCTCGCCGCAAACCCTAGAGAGGCTTGAGATCCTTGAATCCTCTCTCTCGCTACGAACCCTAGGTCTATTTATTTTTGTTGTCTCTTTTTTTCGTGTGATCTCGGGCACATATGTCCATCCACATACTAGGATCATTTTACTAAAATCAAAATCATAATTCACAATGCTTTTCAACATTTTCTTTTATTGCTTTTGACAATAACATACATATAGTCTTCAACAGTTATCTTTCTTCTTCAAAGTTAGCATAATTTGTTGATACAGACAATAACATGCTAATTGTTCTAAATGGTTGTCTTTTATGTTTAAATTTTAGTTAGCATGTTGTTATAGATAACATGTGTTTGGTTCTTGGAAATTGTCCATTTTTACTTTTTCATTTTTCACCAAATAAAATTTGAATATTAAAAAAAAACACGATCTACGACCACTTGAGGCGCACCACAAGCATGATAAATAAATTCAACCTGCATAAATTTCTTGCATGGAATTATAGCAAAACAATATTAATATTTTTGACAGTGATAGAATTAATATAAAAGCTACTAAATATTTTTTTATATGAACGTTTATCTTGTGCCACCGAGTCACGATTTGACTGACAGAAATTGACGAGACCCGTCAAACTACGACGGCAAAGATTTTCAAGCATTTCATGTCCTCAGTCGCCATCTCATTTATTACATTCATTCCATTCAATCCCATTTTTATCTCATTTCTGAATACGAATAGGAGAATCCAAACTCAATTGCTATTTTTCCTAAAATTGGCCGTCTCAATTTAGTCAGATAGATTAAAAATTTCGATGAGACCAAATTAATTATCTTTAAAAGTAATTATTTAAAAAGTAAAAATTAAATTGAATTGAGTTACGGGTCGTGCATTACATTCAAATTGAATTGAATTAATTTAAAAAATTATCTTCTTTATCTCAGTGAGTGCAGTATTAGTATCTCATCTTATCATACTTAAAATATTTAATATGGCTCTTTCCACTCTTCTCGGTGGTTAAAGTTGAGTATTAACTTTGAGCTTCCATGATCTCCACCATCTTATATTATTTTTCTTCTTTTTTATCCTCACTTAAAGATATAGATGGTTCCACTTTTTCCTCCTTCAAATATATGGACTTTTTCACTTCTTCCTCCTCATCGGACGTTAAACTCGTGTTAACATCCGATTGGTCATTTTCCTTCTCTTGGATCAATGAGTCACTACAAGATTTGTATAAAATAGCGACGAATATTTAGCGACGAATTATACGTTCGTCACTAATAAATCTAATTTGCGTCGATTTTTTAAATTCGTCGTAAATTACAATATTAGCGATGAATAAATACATTCGCCACTAATATTTTTGCGGCGAAATATATTATATCGCCGCTAAATTCTATTTTGCGACGAGTATAATATACCTTCGCCGCCAACTATTTAGCGGCGAAGTAAAATATTCGCCGCTAACAATTGAAATTTCGAAATCGATTGATTGTTACCGACGAAACAGGTATATACGTCGCTAAAAATAACTATTAGCGACGAAGCCTAAATAATTCGCCGCTAATAATTTAGCGGCGAATACAAATTGTCGCCGCTAACAATTGAAATTTTGAAACCCACAGAAAGTGTCTGGATCGATTAGTTGATCGATTGAATGTTAGCGACGAAAAAAATATATTCGCCGCTAATAATTAATGTTGGCGACGAAAAAAATAATAATCGTCGCTAAAATACGCAAATTAAAACCCTACCCGGCCACCCGCCGCTGTCACACGCGCCGACTCACTCCCCTCTCTCGCCTTTTCTCCGGCGATTCCTCCCTCCACGGCGATTCCTCCCTCCGCCTCTCTCCTCCCGACTTCACACTAAAACCCTAAACCCTAACCCTCCCTCACCGAGGAT
>JBBPFP010000068.1:5688973-5699754 GCA_037974795.1 Kaempferia galanga
GAACCAGAACTCTTGTGTCAGTCGGCAGTTAATCCTTCTAGCAATTTGGGCTATGATACTAATTGTTGAATCCAAAAGAATTTAGATATCTCCAT
The DNA here is from genome assembly GCA_037974795.1 of Kaempferia galanga. NCBI lineage: Eukaryota > Viridiplantae > Streptophyta > Magnoliopsida > Zingiberales > Zingiberaceae > Kaempferia > Kaempferia galanga. The sequence goes on from JBBPFP010000068.1 coordinate 5,689,069, forward strand.
AATGTCATAATATTATTCACTTTGGGCCTAAGCCCTTATGGTTTTGCTCTTGGGCTCTACCCAAAATACCTCATATCAATGAAGATATCTTTTTCTTATAAACTCATAATATTTCCCATATATTTTCAATATAAAATTATATTTACAACCCAACAGTTCCAATATCTCAATATATATAAGCTCATGTGTCTCCAACGTGATGTAAGCTAATGGGTTTCGTGAGCATAGGTTTAGGATTTAGGGTAAATAATTAGTTTATTTTACGATATCGTAGAACTCCGATCCCATGTATAGTTTCTGTGATTCTTAGTCCATTCTTCCTTGTATTTTTCATCCATGTAACTAAAATTCATAGCTATCACTGCCCCAAAAGGTTGACTTGGACTCCAAGTTGTTGTAATTTTCTATTTTAGAATTTTAGAAAAAATGTTAAGCGAAGTAGCATCCATTCAATGTCAAAAGAATTAATATTTTTTAAAGAATAAGTCTCAAATTATGTGAAGTACAATAGAAGCTAAATGATGACATTTGCATAATGATAAAGTTACTATCACGAGTTGAGTTCAAATCGCAGAAATAATCACTCATAATAAAAAGTAAAGCTGTGCAATAGATCACCATGATCTATAATGATAAAAGTTGTGCATCAAAATGCCCTTTTAGTAGAAACCAAATGGTGTGATTATTTTTTCTAATTCATGCTTTAAAATGACCTATGTCATTTGGCACAAAATAAATTCACAGGCAAACACATAGAATTCTAAATAAATTATGAACATTAAAGGATGTTTTTAGATTTTTTTTTTTTTTTTTTGATAAATTTAATGTCAAGTAATTAAGTAAATGTTGCTTTTGTAAAACATTTAGCTAGGTAGAATATATATATACTAAACCATGAAATATTTATAAATTGTGGAAAATATTTGACATTGAAATAAATTGCAGGGTTAATTGGATTGATATAGGCAATAACTAATATATATTGTTCTCAAGAAATAGATTGTCCATCAAAGATCAAGAAAGAAGCTAAGAACATGTATAAAGTAAAGATTCGACTTGAACATTTTCGAAAATGGTTGATATTTGGATGAGTAGGGTTAATTTTTCAATAATCAACTTTTATCGGTTGAAGGTCGAACGAAGAGTCATCTCCATTCCTTGCGTAAATACCACTTGAATCTCTAAGCTTCATCATAACCCAAGAATTTTTTTAATAGGAGCTTTAGAATAATCCGTTCAACCTCACTGACCGACCCCCAGTAGACCGGGCACTTCACCCGATCTTCACTTGCATATATGAAGTTGTTAGATAAATAAATAAAGCTTAACTTTCATAGTATATTGTCAGAATTATCTTTCATTAAGTACCCTAAGAGTTATATTTAGAGGCAAAATTCTATTTTTGTGTCAGTAAATAGGACACATTGTAGGATCATTTTATATCCATGTTCTCGAATGCAAATGGATGGTAGGAGAATTAAGTTGTTTGCAGGAAATGGAGAAGGTGGCTGGCAGAGTGTGCCGGCCTCGACCAGGAGCAAATCAATAACTTGTTCATAAACCAAAGAAAAAGGCATCGGAAACCATCTGAGGACACGAAACTATTCGTGAGGGATGGCTACCGTTCTCAGACTAGTGGTGGTGGTGGTGGTCTCTTCAGTATGGATGGGCAATTCATGAGCTTTGGACCATGATGATTTAAGCTAAGCTCTTTAGTTAAAGCATCATTTAATTTGCTGCCTTATAGTTTTGGATTGTAGTCCTTAAAAGGTTCCATGTGGGCTTGATTTACAAGTATCAGTGTAAAGGAAAGTGTATATTTGTTTGTAAAAGACTGCTCTCGATGATGAATGAATAAGCTGAATAAACTATTGTATTAGTTCTTGTATTTCGCAAGTATATAAAGAGCAGAAGAAATGAGAGCACGGGCACTGTAAGAACAAGAACCCACTATGAAAATGCATTTGAACTACAGCAACAACTGATTTGTTATTGCTGCTGTGATGTCTGAATTACTAGAGAGGGTGTCCTAGAGCAATCAGAATCAGATTGTCTGAATTACTTGAGGTTATCGCGACCATCCAATATCAGAACCCATAAGAACCAACTACTACGCTGAAGTTTACACAATTTATGATACATTGTGGATTCTATGATTTGTTGTTTTTTTTTTTTGTTAGCTGATGCAGTAGGTAACTTTCGTTTGCCATATAAAACATGCTCCAAATTCCAATTCAGAAAATTAAACGGATTAATTAATAAGTTCCTTGCAAAAACTAGTGCCCCATAGGAAAGAACTAGCAGTACAAATTTCTAGGGCTAGCATTTGTCAGCTGGAATAATGCATGAAAAATGAGTGTGGCTTGACCCTTGATCTAATCTCCAATATTTGAGACCGAATTAAGCAGCGTCAGATCACTTTCCTCAATCCACCAAACGCCCAAATCTGCCAGAAAAGTTAAGCCAATCAATCCTTTTCCTATAATCGATCAACAATTAGCTACTCGGCCTTTAGTTGAGAATGTCAAATTTGCACTCTGCTGATAGTGAAAATCCTCAAAAGGAAATTGTCAAAAATTTATACGGTTCGCATGTATGGTTATTGCCAGCGGCTGGCTGAATTTTTCAATATGATTTAGATAGTAACGGGTAAAAAATGTAATAACAGACTATTTGGTTGAAGAATTCAGGAAGATGGATAGGTTATCAAAATTCTACCAGGTGCATTCAAATGGTTGCAAGTGGAAATGCATTTGCAGACAATTCACTAGAAATAAAATGGGCATATTTACCTTTAGGTTCTTGTCCCAACTTCCTGTACATAGAGCACTCCCATCATCTGACAAACCCAAGCAGCTTATGCGACCTTCATGGGAACTCTGTAGCTTACCAAGATTAACAACTACCTGAAAAGACATTGATATGGTTCTTGATGGTACTACAATATGCCTTTGCAACATTAACATTATTATTGATTTTCATGGATACGTCCAATGCATGTAGAAAACAGGCATTCAATCTGTCCAATCTGTCTAAAGTTGCTACATACTGTTTTAAGATCATTCCCAGTTAACAGTGACATTCAATATAAGGTCTCGTTGGTAGGTGTTGCCCTCAATTATTTTACAAAACAATGTTATAGGACATCAATCAATAGTTCTTAAATTCATGTACATGTAATTGAATTCATGCACCCCTAACTAAAGTCTCCACGATAATAAAATTCTTAATCAATATACCATGATTCAAATCACACAAATATGACATCAACTATTTTAGATCCTCCACAATTTAAATAAAATTTGCTTCTAGAGTGAGCTAAGAAATGTAAAACTTATGATCCCTGTACAATTGCACAAGGAGAAACACGTACCTCAGCTAAGAGAGTATCCCACACATAGCAGTCACCATTTGAGTACCCGGCGAAAAGCAGTCTTCCAGATATAGAGAATGCTATGGATGTGACAAAGGGAAAATCTGGTTCATTATTGTTACGTTGTTGGGCATATACTTGAAGCAGATGCCCAGTTCTCATGTCAAATAGCCTGCACATGCCATCATCTGATCCAGAACCAAATCTCTGACCATCAGGGAAGAATTTGACAGTGTTAACATCACCTTGGTGACCATTATAAGTTCGAATTGCTCGACTAGCAATTCTAGCATCCCATAATCGAGCAGTTGCATCACAAGAACCAGAGACGAACATATTTGAATTTGAGCTGCTGACAGATACACTGGGGGAAGGAAAATTGTTTTTGGATGAGACTTTATAATAACTAAAAACGTTATAATCTTTTTTTCTTAATAGTAAGATTGCATGCAAGCAATGTCTTCAACTTTGAGAGAATTGCTTTGAGCCTTCAGTTAAAGATGCAGATAGAAGTCAGGCATTAGCCTACTCTTTTTTATAGAACATAAAGATAACATAATTGGCATTGCCTTTACCAACAAGACCACTGAGAAAATGCCAATCACTGTGATTAGACCATTCATGCTTTAGTACCTTGAGGAACCAATTACCATGCTTCACATTTGATAACAGCTGAATAGAATATTTTAGTAGCCTAAACTTGCTGAATTAGGACATGGAAGCCTGACCTCCTAGGAATTTGCACAAGAAATACACAGAAACAAGCTGAAATGTCACTTGTCAAGTGGTATGTTTTTTTTTCTCTTGCTTTTATAAAACAGATTGTCTCACTCATACTCTGTTGTAGGCAATTTATAGAAACATGAAAATTTGGAATAGTTTTTCATGACTATTAAACGAAATTATCTGATACAACAGAAGTTACAAAGCCTATTATCCATATGGCAAATCAATTGCACAATGACAGTCATAGCCAGCTTGTGGCCTCAAAAGAAATTTAATTTAAATGTTTCCAAACTGAGATATAAATGAGGAAATTGCATTGGGCATTCAACTTTTCATATCTAAATACTTAGAAGGTTAAGATGCATCAACAGATTCTTTTGGTGATTAATCTAAATCATGGAAGTTAAACTAAAGGTTTGATTACTTGGATAGTATATATTAGGGGCACAAGGGAAAGTGACAAAAGGATGTGCATAAATGATAGAGTTCCATGAGTAATTTTGTGAGTCTTTCAATCCTCTTCCTCAAACCAAGTAATTTGACTATAATAGTAAGATAAGTAAGTTGACTTATAGTTGTTAATATTATTTCCTAAACATTTAAATAGGTAATAATTATTTCAATGGGTAATAAAGGGGAATATCTTATTATCAATAATTTTTCCCTGTAAAATGATTAGTTAAACTTCATATTCTTTTAATCCCACATGTCATAGTTCTTTAAACTAATCTTTTCCCATTCATATAGATAGAGTCCATCTATTCATTCTCAATGAATTCCAATTGCGTATCTCCATGAGAAGAAATAATAGGAATTCATACCATAACAATTTAAGACATTTTCATTTATTCTTGAATTCCTACATCTTTTGGAAAATTATTCTTTTCTCACTCATATAAATAAAGTCTATCATTTCCTTTCTTATCCCATGAATTAAAATTGGATATATATATATATATCTCTCTCTCTCAAAAAAAAAAAAGGAAGAGTAAGAGTAAGGCATATGCAACAGACTAAATCCCATTGGAATAGGTAATCCCAAATAGGCACAGACATTGCAGGCATATGCCTGGCTTACTATGAAACAACTACAAGTCTCAACCGGAGACATAAAAAAAATGCAAATCTTCTTCTCTTCGCTCTATTGCATGTTAAGCTTTTAAGTTCCAATGTCATCAAGCAGTGCACGCTTGGTGACTCTGCAAGATAGGCGTTATTTCCTACGGAATGTTTTTTGAGAAATTATGGTGCATCAAATTGCTGGAAATTTATATACTTATGAAAGCTTCTATAGGTTATCTTTCTTGTTAAATCCTTAAGTAATCTGAAATCTGAATCCATCTTCTCTATCTCTAACAATAACAGCACAAAAAAGGTAAAAAGTAAAAAGAAAAAAAATAGAGATCTAGATTACTCCTTATGCCAAATCTCATAAAGTCTAACCAATTATTTCCATAGGAATTGTGCAACTACTCCAAGCAATTTGATATTGGGATTTCTGTCAGAACTAATGACAAGAAAATGAAATACACAATAGCAATGCAATGAGTAGTAACACAAATTCCAAATTCTATCTGCCAAATTTTAAATCTAGAAGCTCAGTGTTATGAACATTATTTTCACAAATATCTGACAATTTTCTTATACTAAAATCATCAGGGTCTGTAATAATTTCCTGTGATATAATAAGAATCAGAATGAGAAATGAAAGAGAGACAAAATTATGGTTACAGTAGTCTGAAATGATAAATTGACTACTCAAATACATCTCAACAAGGAACCTATTCAATAATCTACATCCCTATAATCATAAAGAGCAAAACATTCAGAAGTTTTTTCCACTAGACATCAAGTTTGGCTCAAAAAGAAATCAATGCAATACCTCAATACATCAGATGTATGACCTGAAGGAAATTCGCCACCAAATATAGAAATCCTTTGTCCAGTGGTAACATCCCATAATACGCATGTCTGATCTCCTGAGCTGGTAACCAAATGACTTTCTCGATCAGGGACATATTGACATGAAGACACATAGCCTTTATGTCCCATGAGAACCCGTGAAACTGGTATATTCCCATCACGGTCAACTTGAGAATTAAGATTGAAAATGGAACATGCACTGTCAAGACCACCACATGAGATAGAATGTCCATTTGGAGCAAAGGCACAAGTCATGACCCAAGCACAAGGAAGCTTAATGGCATGAGTTTTCTGGCTTGTCAAAGCATTCCATACGATTAGCCTCCCATCTTGAGAGGCACTGACTATCCGATTCCTTTCAGAGGTCCAATCCAGTGAATAGACCTAACAATTTCTCAGAAAACAAAAACCATAACAGAAGTTGAAAAATATTGAGAATTCAGAAGCAGTGCAAGAGGGAAAAGCTAGGGGTTTATATAGCAAGTGGGATTCATCTGACAATATGTACTCAGAAGTCTCAAACCACAACAACTGGTCTATTAACATACTAGAGACTTCATCTCCTTAAAGCTCAATATATTCTAGCATATAAAGCACCTCCCTTATCATTTTCAATTATAAGAATAAAGATTTACGGGGTAGTTTTAATGGTGTAGCAACAATTAAGATGAAGTTAACTGAAAATCATATAAAATATAATTTGTATTTAAAATTTAGTTACCTTAATACATTTTGAAAGGAAGGCTTATGCTTTCTTGCCACAAAAACCAAAGCTTAAATCAATAATTCACCTCAAATCAACATCTCTCATAGCATGAGCATGACTATTGTACTATATTAGATGCACCTTCCATTCTTTGTCCTTCAGGAAAATTCTGCGTGAAACATAATTATATTCTAACAATTACAAAATTAATCAATTCCACATATCTGGATTGTAGTCAGGCTAGCTAAGACAAACTCCCAAATACTTCTTCAATCTGCCAAAGGTTACCCCACCCTAAACCCTACTCCACCCATCCCCCCTCCCGTTGTTTTTTCACTTCCTTTCCAACTCAAAACTCTTTGGCCTCTAGAACATTAAATAAAGTAGCACATCTTGCACCTATTTCAATAGAGACCAACTCAATGATGCCACATGCTCATTTGCTCATTTACCATTTACACTTCCATCTTTTAATTAGTGGCTTAATGTCTCAGCTTTTTGGAATACATCAATCCCATTTTATGAAGCATAAAACCTAGAAATTTAATTGACCCAAACAAAAAGGTGCGCTTCAAGGATTATTAGCCTGGTCCTAGAATCCCTAAACACTTCAAAGATCTCCCTCAATTTTGCCACATGACCCCTTCTCAACTTACCCTTAACCATCATGTTGCTTATCATAATCTTCACAATCAACCTATCGAATAGCATGCTAACAAACGGTAGAATTTGCATTTTCAAACCAAAAGGTATAACTTTATAAGTACCTTTAGATATTCAAAATGATGTATAGGAGTCCTCCAAGAAGTTCAACATCTCAAACCCATCTGTAGTCACAACCACTAATCTGAAGCAGTGGAAGCAATCCCTTGGACATATACCTTATTTGGATAAGTGAAACCATACAAATTCATTTAAAGCAGCTAAGGTGTTAGAGGGTTCAATCGAACTGGGATCAGAGTTGTGTTTGATTCACCTAAACAGATTCAAGCTCAACTGAGGTGGGTGTTGTTGGGTTGTATAGGTTCAAGTGAGCAATAGTGACTCCTTCGAGTTGGGTTAAATGGATTGTGGTTGTGTTTGATTCCAGTGAGCTCATAGGAGGTAGTGAAGCACTAGTGAAGTCAATGCCAATGAGCAGATCGAAATGAGTCAAAGATGTTTGAAGTGGTTACTATTTTGGCGCCCTATTTAATTAGTTATTTATTATAGTCATTCTTCCTACATTAATTTGAGGTCCACCCCTTTAATGGCTTTGGCTTCTATTTTATAGGCCCTGGAGTGAGTGCATGTCCAATAAGAAATTGTAAGGCGGATAAGCTACTAGTGACGTGGATTTGACTCAGTAATGTCTCTAAATATCAATTGCGCCCTTATAAGGGCATGTATCAAATTCTAATTTAAGTACACATGTCACCCATCTTGATAACATTGATCAGTGAGTAATTTTAAGCACATTACCTTGCATATCGAATTGGCAGAAAGATGGGAATCGGAGAAGGCAAGGAACCTTGGTTGCAAGAAGTTAAAGGTTGAAACTAATAGCAATAATGGTCGTGGCGTCATGAATGAGTCGATCTGCAGTGAGGGCCTGGCTGCCATGAGGAAGCTTATGAGAAGGAACTGGGGTGTCTCAGTTGAGTACTATTCTAGTAATAATGATAGGCATGCTAACAAGTTGGCTAGCAAAGCCTCGAGGAGTCATAGTAGCTGTATGTATTTTTTTGAGCAATTGCCATGCATGCGAAGGCCTATGCTCCAGACTTAGGAAGCTTAGACCATTGATCATGCACCTGTTTGATACTAAATAATAAAATTCTACCAGTTTTAAAGAGTCATCTAATTTTGTCGTGCAAATACACCTCTTATCATTGTGCAATGAAGCAATGCCCTTGCAACTGCAAGAAAAAGCGTGTACGCTAAAGCTTTCTAGCCGGAAGGTAAGTCCAAATTGTTCTGAGATCAGTAAGATGTTTATAATTGAATATTAATAATAATAGGGAGATAAGAACCGATTTGCCATTTTTTATACCTAAGGAATGTGTATTCAATTTCTTTAAAATTGGGAATGACGCACAACAAATTTGACAGCATACAAGTGTCCTTTATGAAGTCCTTGGACCTTGTCAACTAACGAACGCTAACAATGGTCGACAGGAAATCTATATGGGTGATAAAATCTGAGGGAAAGTTGGACTACCTTGCCAGTATGTCCCTGAAGTGTCCTGCAGCAAACCAGATCCGTTGAGCTAAAGTTGACCGCCGTCCTCCCCTGGGTCCTCGTATAACTAGCCACTACTCGAACCAAAACCGCACGAAAAGATCCAAGTCAAAAGAAGCGCACGAAAAAGGTCAAATCCAGAAAGAAAAAGTAAGCGCAGCACCGTCCGTGTCAAGCAGCTGCTGCCGCCTCTGCTTGAGCCGCTCCCGCAAAGAGTTAACCGTCGCCGTCGCGGCCGCGTGCCGCTCCTTCAGCTCCGGAAACGACATCTACCAGACGAACTCCGCATTCAAACAAAATCCTCATAAAATCGGATAAGAGAGAGAGAGAGAAAAAAACAAGCGGTTGGTCTTCCAACGATACCGTGCTCGACGGAGCGGGATCCGAGCTCTAAACCTCCAGCTCGACGGCTCCAGCTCTGGAAGCTCCCCTCGAGAAGTGAGATCGACTGTGAGGACGCGGCAAATGCCGATTCGAAAGCTAGGGATCGGCCGTGAGACTGAGAGCTAGGGAGAGGAAGCGGAGAGGAAGCATGGGGAGCCAGCCGCTCGGGTACAGACTCATCGTGGGTTCTGAGCTGGAGCCCGTCCAACTTTCATAAATAATTTAGAGGTGTCCAAAAAATAATAATAACGGATATTTGTTATTACTTAAATATCAATTTCTAAAAGGTTTATAAATTCTTGTTTTTCTAAAATTAGTTAATTAGTTAGTTAAGAATAATTAAACCTTAATCATGCCCCAACATTCTCCCCCTTACGGGTGGCACTACCATGACCTTTACAAGCCTAACAACTCATCCACTACCATGCTCTCAATTGACTGAGTTTGAGTGAGTTGTTTTGATGTTGTTAATAAAAGATTTAAGTTTACTTTTCATACTAATGTGTCCATTAAGTGTATTAGCATGATCAAATTATGGTAATGGATGATTTAAGACAATCAAGTTGGGTAGGTTATGCTTGATGGTTGAGAGGTTCATAATGATATGACTAGGAAGTGATTGATGAATGATGACTTGGATGAGCCAAGGCATTAGAAATTCCTAACAAAGTGGATCATAGGACTAGGAACATGGAGTGATTGCTAATTTGATGGATTAATGGTCTGACCAAGGTGGACTCAGGTGATTATAGAAGGTTGGGCTTGGAGCATCCAAGCAACCAAAAATTCCTAACGAGATGAACTCTAAGACAGCTTGATAAGTGGTAGATTTCATATGGAGCAAGCTTAGAAGGCTTAATATATATAAGGGAGTACCAAGTGACAAGGTTTTAGCCTATCCCTGTAATAGTTTCTTGTGTGGAACATGGAGGAACTCATCAATGTAGCAAAAAGGCGATTTGCTCGGCCCCGCCTCCACTAACCTGTCCCTGGACCAACACGGAGGAGGTAAATCAAGGGTGGTTACTAGCCATTAGTGCAAATAATTAAGGCATGGGGAGACATACTCGATGAGGAAGTCTTCTAAATTGCATGTGTTGTATAGTGCATGAACAAATAAATCGGACGGAGAGCAAGATTAGGAAGTAGAAGGATTGCATGAAGAAAGGGATGGAGAAAGAATAAAAGGATTGATTCTGTTTAAAATTGGGTGGATGACGTTGGGTTGCACGATGCTAACGTGGATCATAAGTTGATCGAACGTGGACCATTCGAACACGTGGAGGCTTGTCCCTCCTGCTCCTGTACACAAGCGCACAAATTCCAACAGAACATTAGAGACTGGGCCAGGGA
>JBBPFP010000068.1:5708468-5719167 GCA_037974795.1 Kaempferia galanga
TGAGTAATAAACTTGGTAGGATGTAGGAAACCAACCAAGAAGCCCTAGTTGACATACAACTTTAAGGTTGGAGGAATAGATACCAGGAAATTACAGGTCATTGCAACAAAGATTTTGATACTGATCAATTGAAGCATTAGATGTTAAATTTCAAGAAATTTATTATATTTTTAAGTCTCCACCTAAGATTATAAAATGGGTTGAACAGAAAAGTAAATGCTGACATACTAGCTAACAGAATTTTCTGTTATGCTACAAGAAACAGTAGTCAATAATCATAAGTTGGGATGTAGTAACTTGTGTTGCTACACTGATGTTTCCATGACTATCCATTATCCACATCTCATTTCCAAATAGTTACAATTGTAAATCTAGAAGAAGAGGAAAGAAAGTAATAATGCTTCAAAATAGAAGGTCCACATCTCTAAAAACCATGTCAGGAAAGCTGTAACTACAAGTGACCTACTTTTTCGTTTCTCCATTTCTACAAGATAATCGACATGTTGGCTCATCCCAGTACAAGCAAGAAATGTTTGTGCTGTCTCCTTGAAACAATTATGAATTAGATAGGACAGGACGATGCTGTGAACATCACTGTCGTTGATTGCCTATAAATGAGAAGATGAAATAACACAAGTAATTATCACCAATGGATAAATTTTCAAAAGCTAGGAGGAACTCAATCAACCTCTTAGTAGAATTTTAGAGGTAAAAGAAGAAAGCAACACAGGTCACCTTACTAGAAAGATGCTATGCAAAACAGAAGGTAACAATTAGAACCAAAAGAGTAGGTATACAAGTAATTAGGAGGAATTCAATCAACCTCACGTAGAATTTTAGAGGTAAAAGAAGAAAGCAACACAGGTCAGCTTACTAGCAAGATGCTATGCAAAACAGAAGGTAATAATTAGAACCAAAAGAGTAGGTATACATATTACATTGAATGCAGTAATAGCGATGTATGTCAAAATTGTGAAGACATTTTGCAACAAGAGTAGACATTCTTGGAGACCAAATAGCCTTTAGAGACAAAAATAAAAACAATTCTTTTCATAATGAAATTTTATTGTCTAGGATGAGCTTGACCTAGAGTTTACTTAACTTATTTTCTGTACTTCATATGTTAGTGTTGAGAGGTTATTTGACGGAGAACTGGAAGGGCTTCTATAGATGTATCTGGATACTGGTTTGTGTTGGCCACGCAACAAATATTTGGGCCGTGCGCAACCTAGATTGCATAGCTCTTCGAAAAAAAGGTTAGATTTCATTTGCTGACAGACAAAATTATACGAAGGCCAAATGTTTCACTTTTGAAACTTTTACTAATAAGCTAGGGTATGAGGATTGGCTTTGGGGGAAGATTGAATGGTTGATTATTATAGAATTTCAAACATTGCGTATGTATGAATATCAAATGCAACCAACATGAACTGCTTAGTGGGGAAGTGAGTGTTCCGTTTGATATGAGCATCCAGCCATCCAAGAAAAATAAACAGTGCATTATCATCCTCAAAAAGTATAGAAGAGAAGAACAAGTAAAGAGAGGAAATCGGAACAAATAAGAACCATGAGAGAAGCAGCCGAATCTAAGCCCGGAAGTGGGGGGCGAGGAGGGAAGGAGAAGTCCTCACATTCGTCCCTGCCGGTGCCGCCCTTTGCAAATTACGATCGCCGTCTGTTGTGCTCGCCGCCATAAGCGCTCTGGCCGCCTCCAGGTTCACGCGGGCCAACAGCGCTATGGTTTGCAAAGGTCGCCGCACGCTGCTGCGCTGGCCGGAAGCGAGAGAGAGAGAGAGAGAGAGAGAGAAAGGGGAGAGACTGAATGTCTTTTCCCTAAATAGTATCAAATTTGCGTATATGTGCGGAGGAAATGATTTGGGTTTCAAGTAATTTTAAAATTCGGCAAAAATTAAATGGACGTTTATTATTTTTGTTATCGTCAAAAACGTTAGGAAAAATGGAAAATATTTAAGAAGTATTCTATTTCAATTTTGTATTTCAGAAACGCTTGTTTTAATATTAGTCAAAGTTATTGGTAAAAAAGATTGATTAATCAGACGGTTCCATTAAGCATTAGTTTAGTCTTATAAAAATTTTTCATAAAAAGTACTCACAGGAACGCTTTTACCGCACAATAACTCGGGATTAAATTTCTTAGTAAAAACTATTGACTTATTTTATTATTACTTATTGATCAATGTTACTCTAATGTTAATTCCCTTTCTCTAATATTGATTAAAATTGTCAAAATTATTTTAATTAAGTCAAAATTTGGTGTCTTCGATTCATTAAAACTGTTTTTAATAGTGGTAAAAATAATTAAATTTGGTTAAACTGCTTTAATATTGATCAAAATTACTTTAAATTAATTAAAACTGTTCTAATAATTTTCACTAAAAATGGTAGCTCAATTTGATCGCAATTTTAATTAAAATTGCTCAAATGTCCTTATTCTATAATATCCAACCGTATTATATATATAGCGTTAAAAATATTATATAAAAATATTTTTATATTTAATTTTTTTTTGTCAACTTAATTAAAATTACTTAAATATCACCAAAATCACTTTAATATTATCCAAATTATCGGGCGACATTCTTTAATGCCTAATATCTCATTACATTCCAACAATTAATTGGCCACAAGCTTATTGTATTGAATCAGGGTTGGACCCTTCTTCCATTGGGCAACCTTTGCCAACACAGGTCATGTCATGCTAGAACAGATTGTCTTTGGTTGCAGTTTCAAGTGATCCAAACACAACACTAAATTAAAACCAAACGTAGTAATTAAAAACGAAAGAGAGAGAAGAAACACCACGCAAACCAGCAATGACCTATCACCCTCCTGGAGGGGTGCCCATCCACTACGAGGAAGAATACCATGATGACGAATGGAGTAGGGTTGTAAGCAAGTTAAGTCGCTCTTGAGCAACTCATGACCCGCTCGATTAAAGTTTGGTTCGAGCTTAATTTTGACCGAGTTCAAGCAGTGCTCGAGTCAGCTCCTTTATTATTTTAGCCGAGTTTGAGCTCCTATAATATTGACTCGATGACTTGTCAAGTTTTTTCGAGTCATGCTATATATATAATTCCAAACTTTAATCGAGCCATGCTATATATATAATTCTAAATCTAATTTTGAATTTTCAATTTCTGAATCCATTCCTAAAGTTTAAAAACTTTAAACTTCGTGTATCTTAATTCCCACTTAGCCGATTAGCCCTAATTTACTTTGAGTGTGTCAACCACCTCCACGACACGCTAACGCCAACTAAACCATCGCCATGACGCCGCCTCCTACTCAACTATCGTCGAGACACTACCAACTCAACTATCATCACTAGCTACTTAACCTTCCATCACCACCTACTCAACAATCGCCGCTGTGCCTACTCAGTCGCACCCTCAATTGAGGTCAGACAACTTGTGTGCATTTCTTTTGGTGAGTTTTCAAGAAACACTATAGCATTTTTTATTTCTTCCTTTTTGTTGATGTCAAAAACACACAAATTATAGCAGTTGCTTCTCCTTTTTCTTAAATCATTTCTAGAATTAATTAATTCCACATCCAAGAAAATAGCTAGGGTTTTGTAAATTAGAGAGGGCTGAAAGTTCTTTCTTCTCTCTCCTAAATTGACTTGTTGCAGCTACTTAAAGCAACTGCAAATAGTTGTAGCAGTTACTTAAAGTAGTTGCTACAAGTTATGGCAACTATAGCTTTAGCTCGAAAGCTTGATTTTAATTCAAGCTTTTTAGTCGAGTTTGAGCCTTGGATTAAATGATCAAACCGAGCCCGGAGGCCAAACTGAGATGCTAATGTCGACGACAAAGGATCCCTGAGGTTACGGTGACCGTCAGCTATGACCAGTGATAATTCCCAACGGGCAGTTTAGTGCAAGGGATAAATTTAAGATTACAGTATAAATGCCAAATAGTTGAAAGATGCAGGTAAGAAGCAATGCGTCATATATCCATCAACTGAGAGCCAGATGAGGGTTTCTTCTTTTTTTTCTTGCTCTGTTTTTTTCTGGAGATATGTTCCTTGACTGTTTCTGGAGGAGGCTGAGTCCTCCTTAGATGTTCGTGGATGGCAGCGAGTGGGTCCATCTGGAACACAGGATCATCCAACACCCGCTTCAAGTGAGCACCTTCTATTTGCCTATAAAATGCATCGCATCAGCAGGTGAAGATAGTAGAAACGGAAATTACGAAAATTATAAGAGTTCAAGTAGTTACACTAGTTTCTGCCTGTCCTTGGAGTTTGGCTTCGAGTTTTTGGAACTAATAGGCCTCTGGATGGTATTCAAATCTGGAAGAAATTCGGAAAGGGCTGAAAGATCATATGCCTTCAACTTACGCTGTCTTCTCTCTCTCTTTTTCTGGATAAACAAGATCAGTTAACTTCAAGGTTAGAATCTGGTAGTTTTTTATCCAGCCACATTTGGAACATAGGATTATAATATGGAAGAGTTATAGAGCCCATTCAACATACAGTATAAATGCAATGTCTCCTTTAACTTCCCTAAATATTTGACGAAGCGACTAACATATACATGTTAACTATGTAATATGTCAATCACGAGTAGTTTGTTGCCATGTGTGCTTCCTGCTCACCATGATCTATTGTTAACTCATGGGTACATTGTATGACTTCAATTTGTCTAACTGGCAATCCTTCCAATATATAGTCCTTACTAGTAATCTGACAATCTATATCATATTGATATATATATAGTCCTTAAAAGTAATCTGACATTTTGTATCATATTTATCTTTACAATGGTAGGTTTTGAAAACTATCAACATTAGTTGAGTGAATTTAATTATAATTTTTCTAATGATGGGAATTTGACATAATTATAAATTAATATGTTTTGATTTTCCAGTACAATGATTAGTAAGTATAAACCTCAAAGCACGACTAGATATTGATTATTGAATTCATAATGACAACTTTTTCACATTTATCATAGTTACATACCATGAAGAATTTGTCCGAGTTTAAGTGTTTTAGTTTGTAAAAAATGTGTTGCAATATACACACACAGAAAAAAACATTAGCAAATTCTCACAAAATAATGGCAACGTTTAAGTTGGAGAACATGTCCAAGGTACTGAAGTATATTCAGAATATTGTTAAGAATGATTAAGCAATTTTCAGGATGAAAATATATTTCCAACTAAGTGTTATCACCCTATCATTCAAAAATCCAAATGATATATTAGTTGCTGATGTGAATAATAGAAGAACCATCCCTAACATTATTTATCACGATCAAACAATGACTAAGCAAGAAACCAAAACAGTAAAAGAAAATAAAGTTCAGTTACCTTGCCAATTGATTTTTTTGCACTTAAGGAAACAACAGCATCTTTAACTTCTGAAATGATGACATAAAATCAAAATTAGATCTTTTTTTTCAGATTCAAATTTACTTGATCAAAAACATTTAAAGAACAATCATAGACAGTAAAGGAATACCACAACCTCATGATTATGATAAGTTGATCAAAATAAAAGAAATCACCAGCATGAAAACTCAGCTATACATAAGCAATACTCAAACAATTTAAATATTCCCATGGTAATAATATTTTATTAATTCTAAACATGAACTGACCCAAGTTCTGTTTCACATATGAAAAGTAAATAACAATAGAACACATAATAAATTTCAAATCCAGATACTTGGGCATGTTATCATATTACATCATTACCAGCTACAAGTAGGACTTTAAGTTTGCTATCCCTAAAATTTAAATGAGGATAAATTGTAAAAATTAATAATAATTTAAGTAATTAAGGTGTAATGGTCAATTTTTGAGGTTAAATTAATTTATTTGAGGAGATTTAATTCCGATTAGAGGTTGATTATAAGTTAGGTTGAGTTAGACTCAAATTTAAGTCAATTTGGTTTTTATTAGAGTTGTATCAAACCACTATTGATAATAATTAGAGTTTATCTTGCCAACAAGTCAACATAATATTATGAAATTAGCAACTTAACAAAGTCTCATTATCCTATTATCTTCAACTTGATTGAAGCCCTAATATCTATGCATGCCATTAATAACTAAAATTGCTTTAGAACCAACTAAATTGCTTGGTAAGTATCAACAAACAAAAACGAAATGAATAAACTTATATCTAAATACAAAGCAACAATGACCCTTATGAAAAACAACTTACTTGCATAGAACTTTTGTTTCTTTTCAAGTTTGCGATTAAAGCTTTTGGATTCCTTTATTGAAGAATTAGATCTGCAGAAGAGATTAAGCTTACACTCACTAGATGATAATTTGCAAAATAATCAGCATGTTGAAGAAATTAATTTGTACAATCTACATATAAACATGTTCGACAATGTAGATGACATGTAAGCAATGAAGGTAGTGCATCCAACAATATTGGACGTCGACATAATTCAGGAAGCTTGAGCATTTTAGCAATGAAGGTAGTGCATCAATAACATGGCATCTGGAATATCTTTTTTCTATTTCAGGAAGCTTGAGCATTTTAGCAGCTTTATATAATTCAATAGAAATTTTCTTTTAGATCTATCAAAAGAGGAAGGGAGTCACTGAATAATATAAGCATGCAACAAAATCTAGAAGATAACTCATATACAAGTTAACTATAAGAATCATCATTTTTGTAGAGGTACTGAAACACATGGAAAATTCATGTCAATGGAAGTGTTTACTTTTTAAAATTATTTACTTTTAGATTCATCAAAGTATTTGCGACTGGGTAATATTCATGTCAATAGACCTAAAGCATTATTCATAGAGGGAAGAATTTGTTTTCAGCATATTTACGAAGTTCATTAGGAATTCACCTTTAGATCTATCAAAAAGAGGGGAGGGAACTCCTAAATAATATGTAAATAAGTAATATCTGTAAAGATCTTTAAACACGGACTTGGATCAAGAACATTTTATCTATGTTGCCATAACATGTTATGTGTCAAACTCAATTTGAGCTAGTAATGTGGATCTTATTCCACAGCATGGAAGACTGGAAACATAAATCACACTAAAAGGCTAGGTTCGTATCATTGTCAGGAGGTAATTTTTTAGATTAATTTAGGTATCAGTTTAACTTAAATAAGCATCTATATGATATGTTTATGCATGTTCAGTGTTTTCAAACAATCAGGATCACAATTTAGAACAACCAGTGTTCCTTTTGTTTAACAAGCATAATAAATGGAGTCCTTAGAGAAGAATAACATCATCGATCCTTCATCTGTGCAACCATATAGACAAAAACAAAGTGATTAAAGACAGCTTAAGGAAGTTGAAGTTTAGTTTTAGAAATTATTGGTGAACATCTGCAATCAAGGATGATAGACTTCTTGTTTCATATGTTACATAAAGCATGGGTCTCTACTTTTTTTTTTTTTTTTTTTTTTGATAATCCAGGTATCTTACAGACCCAACTAATTGGTCTCTACTTCCATTTTTGCAATTCTAGCTGCTATTTTTGCAATTCCAACCACTGTTTCACACTTATCAAAAGCTTGTAAATCAAACAAAGAGGTATCATTCCGGTGAACAGAAGCTGATGCAAATTAACAAAAGAGATCTAATGAACTCATGCAGCTGAACCATCGACTGTTAATATAACAGAAAGACTGGAACAGGGGGAAATGCATGATTCTGAAAAAGGATAGACGAAGGGTGAAGGAAGGGAAACAACTTACTCCTTTGCCCGCTTTTTTTCTTTTGCCATCACTGTCACAATGCAGTTGGAACCCCCTGTGGTCAAGAAGCACAACCATAAATCGATACCAAAAAAACATGAATTATACAAATACAACAGATTATGGAACATGACCACATGCAAGCATCCCAACTCTAGTTCAATTCGACACGCCAATTAAGTAAAATTCTGCTAAGAAACAACCCTAGAGCATGCTACGTGAAGGAGAAGTGCAGAGCAATATTCTCCAAATTTTATGCCTAAGAAACCGAAATCCCAATATCTCATCAAATCAATAAGTCTCATCAACAACACGAATCCAATCACGATAGTGCACAGCAAGGCAACACAGGCGCGTTCTCTTGTCAAGTAATCTACCGAATAATGACAAATCGCAACAATCCTACGCGGGGCGAAAGCCTAGGGTTGCAAATTCAAACAAACAGCCGGCGGGCGGCCCTAGGGCTTTATTTCATGAATCAAAAGAGCGAGGAAGGAATCAGGGAGACGAGATCTCACCAGAATCAAGCCGGTGAGGGAGAAAGAAAGGAATAGCGCTTCCACTTAGGACGGAGATCGCGCGAACGGAGATCGGGCGAGAGAGTGTCGCCAGCCACAGCGATCGCTCCCAATGCGAGGCTTCTTGAGACTTTAGGCGGTGAGAGGAGGCGGCATCGGCCGCTACTAACCAGGCAGGACGGTATAAAGGCCTGACGGGACTCAGGGTTGAGGAGAAGGGTGAAGCCGTCCTTTTAAAAGGGAAATTTTCGATACCAACTTAAATTCGTCCCAAAATTTAAAAATTATCTCTTTCAACCCTCAATGTTTGATAAAATTATCTTTATATTATAATTATAATACGGAGTGCCGGAGACTTTCGAAGTTTTCCTAATTTTTATATCTGATAATCCGACAAATTCTAGAACAAACAATTTAGCTCCGCATTTTATCCCTTAAGTAAATATAATATGATACATCGTAACTAATATTTAATCTTGGATTTCTAATTAACTGTCTAACCATTGCACTAAAATCCGAGGCAATTTCAAGTTCTCTCCAGATTTAGTTTCATTTCATGCTTGATAAAATCAAAACTATAACACTTTTGAGTTTAAAAAATACACTCCGGTCACATAGTTTTAAAAGTCTATTTAATTTTGCCCCAACCCATCATCGGTCATTCTTAGGTGAGCACTTCCTAATTTACTTTAATAATTGGTGAAAACTTTCATTGAGCTGTATTGATTATTCTAGATTTGGTGTTACCTAGTTCACTTCCATTCAATGGATAGCAACCCCAAAAGATATAGTGACACAAAGTGATCTGTAAATGGTTGGACAAGTCAGAGATACAAAGAAAAAACACTAAATTTGAAATTATTGAAACAAATCAGTCTTATCCACTGAGAGGTTTGAGAGAATAATCATAAGTTACCAGCAATGCTGATTCTACCAAGCTTTTGATGATCTGATAAAGTATCAAGTTCAAGTCGGAATGTCACCCGATTGCTAGATTAGCGATTTGTCTGAGTCACCAAGCCACTCGACTGTCAAGTGTTGTCGAGTCGGGATAAATTCTCCCTAGTGAATTTTGAGTGTTGCTGAGTCAAGAAGCAAGTCACTCGAGTAGATACTTAGTCAGGAGAGGAAGATGTTGGGTACAACCTAGTCTAGATAATTTCTCCTAAGTGGATTTTGAGTGTTGCCGAGTCGGGAAGCAAGTCGCCCAACTAGACGCCCAGTCGAAAGAGGAAGATGCCAAGTATTCGGTAAGTAATCCCGAAGAGAAGTGGTAGGGCGAGCCGGGAGTGGATTCGACCGACTGTCCAAATCAGGAAGAAGACCCCTCGATTGTCAAGTGTTGACCAAGCCAACATGGATTGTTGTACCCAGTTGGAAAGTGATGTTGAGGCCTACGTTAAATGTAGTGCCCTTAAATAGATTCATTCCATCTTCGGCGGTGCTTAGAAATTCTCGTGGATAGTCTGTTTCCCTGGATCCAACGACGAACAGTGATCACCACCAAGCATTGGTGGTCATGCACAAATTGAGTTTGTACCTGCATGCTCACACAATGACTTTGCCGAGCGGAATTGCTCGTCAGTTGTTTCAGTCGCCGATTACAGATTCTCATTAATCACATTAATACATTCATTACATTTGTAAAAAAAATAATTTATTCAGATAGCAAAATGTTAGTTGATCTACTTGGATAAATTTTATCGTGATCAATACGGTATTTGATATGCGGAGATCATGCTCACATAAAAATTAATTTAATTCAGTATAATCTAAATCTTAGATTTACACTCTACATAACCATATATATCTAAGAGAGAGAATCTTCTCACACAGCTAACAACTACAGTATGGATGATAAAATATAAATCAACTAATTTCCTTGAAACTTCCAGTAGAATTAAAATCTCTTTCATAATAAAGCCGTCCACCTTTCCATTGACATCTCAGATAAACTACCCAATATTTTAACAAAGTCGTTTATGAATTCTTAAAAGACGCATCTTATTTTTGGAATTTATCAAATAATGTGTTTATTGTCAAAATCTCTTTTATCATGATGTGTTTGTTATCAAAATATTGACTCAATTCACTTCCAACAGAGAGCTAGCCAACGAAGTGAATAATATGTTTATTGTCAAAATTAATAACTGATTAAAAATAGCTCTAGTTGATTAAATGTGATTCCATCAATTGGTTGTTGTTATGTGTTTATAAGTGTTGTAAATGATATTTTCAACCAAAAGTGTTTGATGGTGTTAGAGATCACAAATTTAGTTAAAATAGTTAGTCGAAAATCACGTTCAATTGGTAAAAATTAAAAAAAAAAGTTTGCTATCTTATTAAATCCCTAAAAGTACGTAAGAAATAAAAAGTATAAATTTTTATATAGAGAATATAAACCCTAAATTGAAAAAGGAAAAAAGACCAAGTCTAATAAATATATATAATTTAACATCCCCTAAAACTC
>JBBPFP010000068.1:5726409-5747462 GCA_037974795.1 Kaempferia galanga
GGAGTTTCCTGGCTCCGGCCTGCGACACCTTCCAGCGCCGCGGGATGTGCCCACGATGCCTTCCAGCGCCTCGGGAGCCTTCCGACGGCCCGTGACGACGCATGCGAGGTGTGATCGGAGGATTATACATGTCGCCTTGCTGATTGTCGTAGCCTCACCTGCTGATCCGGTGCCCCTCCCCCTTCTCTCCTTTATACAAGAGATCGCCGACAAGAGGAATCAAATTGATTCCTTCCATCGCGATCAATCGATTGCGCGACAGAAGGAATCGATTCCTTCTGTTGCGCGATCTCGTCGCGCGATCGATGATTACGCGACAGAAGGAATCGATCCTTCTGTCACGCACGCGATCGTGATTTCCTCGTGATTTCCTTACGATTTTGTCGGTCGTGCCGCATCGGTGCCGATTTCAGCCCGGTGACGGAACAGTAAATACAGTGCGTGCCGAGCGGCACGACACAATATTTCATTCCCTGTAGTTACAGTTACCTTGCTAAGAATATTGATGAATGCCCAATTTGAGATGGCCACTACCATATTGATTTAATTGAAATGATATATTATTTCATCTGGTTGTAAAAGGCTATGAATAAAGGGGCTTTTTAGAAGGTTTCAAATCCAAACCTAGATAAGAGACATTTCTTTAATGAGGTAAAATATCCACTGGGTTTTTGAAAATAGAAATAATGTTAGTACTGGGTTGCAAAAACTAACACTAACATGTAGTAATTAATGAGTTTTTGTAAACCAGCACGACATTGGTGCAAGTTTTTCAATGGGTTTTCAAAAAATAGCACCAACATTGGTATTTTTTTGCAAAAATCAGAACCAACTCTTTGGTGTTTGATTTCGAATAACATGTTGGTGTTGGTTTTTGAAAATCAACACCATCATATTCTTTGAAATTAAGCACCAAAGTGTTCTCGCAGTGGTTTTTAAATAGCTGATCCTTAGAAACTATGATGAATAAAAGACAAACACTCAACATCCCTTTTTAACACCTTTTTACACCATTCTGAAATACAAGTAAAAAAAGGAGAGGAGGGAGATGACCAATATAGTTTTGATGAAAACCCTAATTTACTTGCCACAAGCTAAGAGTTGAACAAGGTGACATATGTCTAAGATTGAAATTAGGAGAAGAGAGGAGAAGATGAGCGACGAAGAGAGTTTAGGCCTTTTGTTTTAGGGAAGAGAAGCGAGAGAAGAAAGAGAAAGAACAAAAACAAGCCCAGGCGGTGCAAATAGTTAAGGCATGGAGGAGATATATGCTCGGATGCGTCAAGTTTCGACCTCAAAGAAGTTTCCTTTACCTCAAACAACGGAAGGGTGGAGTTATCACTCAAATAATCATGATTTGATCTCTAATTATGACACATTTATAAAAATAAAATTCTCCAAATAGAACGTACAATATAGAATATTAAACTTCTTGATCATCCGCCACTAGCACTTCTCCATTTACCCTAACAATTAATACAAAACTTGCATGAAATCAAACTGGCAGTGTTACTTAGTTCATTATTTTTTTTAATAAAATTTTGCTTAGTAAATATATCGCTCTTTGATATTTGTATTCCTATCTTGTGTATCCAGTTTAACATCTTAAAACATTCAACCCCTGATCATATGCTTGATTCATAACCAACCATGGATGGTGATTGGAACGATCACCAATCCATAAACATTATCCCCAAGTCCCAACCACAATGTGCGAAGACTTCGCTTCTCATCCTTCGCATAACATCAAAACGAAAAAAAATGTCTATAAATCACGCCTTAGCAGAAAAGAAGAATCCAACATATCAGCATCAACTTTTATTCGCAACACATTGCTGAATAACACAGGTCGCAGGCTAGACTTAGCACAGCAGTATATCAGAGAAGAAAGAAAAACAGCTCTCAGCATTGTTTAAAAGATGAGTCAGGCAGAGAACAAGGTCATTTACTTGCAAACAAGCACAGGTATTATGGCACTAGAAGGTTACTTTGATACCCAGCAAAGCCATAAGCTGAGAGACGAACTCTGGATGACCAGGCCAAGCAGCGCCAGTGACCAAGTTGCCATCGGTGAAGCAACGATCAATTGGATCTGGCTCCAACCATGTTGCTCCTGCCAGTACCACGGTGGGCTTTACTGCAGGGTATGCTGTGCACTTCCTTCCCTGCAAAACAGAAGTGCATGCACCATCAAAGTTAATCTCAACGCACTCAAAGACAAGACCACAAAACAGAAAATTTAATAATTACAAAATTGAATTCCAGGTCCTTGAATCAATTAAATTTATTAGATTGATTTATCTTGAATTAATTTACTTCATTTCCATCACTATGAACGTTCACCCTTATTAATCAAAGATGAATCTTCTCCGCGTCTTAACAAGTGGTCTCAACGCAAAAGAGAAAAGGGAAACCTAGCCTAGAAATTTAGCATATTCCAGCCGGAATGAGAAAGGAGAGAGAGAGAGAGAGAAACAAAACGAATTAATAGTAATTACCTTGAGAACACCAGCAGCAGCCAATATCTGTTGTCCATGGCAAATTGATGCAACAGGTTTTCCTCCATTCATAAATTCTCTCACCAATGATATTACTTCCCCATTTAGTGCAAGGTATTCAGGGGCTCGCCCACCAGGTATTACAAGGGCATCATAACTTGATGCATCCAAGCCTTCAAAAGATGCAGTAAGGGAAAAATCATGGCCGGGCTTTTCGCTGTAAGTTTGGTCACCCTCAAAGTCATGGATAGCAGTCCGACATTTTTCACCTGCAGCTTTACCCGGACAGACAGCAGCAACATCACAACCAAGAGCTTGAAGTGCCTGAAATGGAACCATAACTTCATAGTCCTCCATGTAATCCTGTGAAACAAAATATACAAAAAGGAAATGGGTTAATTCGGGCAATTGGCAAATCCATAACATAGAACCTAAAATAAACAAGGAAAAGGGATCCATTTGAATTTCATTTTGGTAATTGTCCTATTTTCGATGTTAATACTCGGTGTCTTTTAATTCAGTAGGAGTTAAGGAGATTATTGTATTTTTGGTAAATTACTTAACCTCATAGCTGAAGTTCCGGAATACCCAAATCACGTATCAAGTTTCAAAATTACCAAATCACGTACTCAATACTCATTTTACCCCTCTTATTGTTCCCAATCAATTGGTAGATATGCCAATCGATTGGGAATGATTCTCTATCAGTGTAACATTCCACCAATCGATTGCTACGATCGGAAACGAATTGAAAAAATTATTGTTCTCAATATAGTGTGTCAAATTGATTTTTGAGGGGATAGATATAATTAGGAGAACTAGACGAACACATAGGATCAAATTTCATATCATTCCAAGTTCTCTAGGTCCAAATCAGTTGAGGAACGTATAGAGCTCAGAATGACATTGAACGAGGTCTTATATGTTCGTCTAGTTATCCTAATTATAGTAATGCTCTTAAATATCAATTTGACACACTATATTGAGAATAATGATTGTTTAAACACGAATTGATCCGATTCATGTTCAAAAAATTCTTGCTTTCAATATGTCATATGGAAATGAGGTCCATCAACCAAGTTTATCCATATCTTCAAATATTATTTCCATACGTCATATTAAGAACAGCAAATTTTTAAACACAAATCGAATTTTTTAATCGATTGCTACATTATTAATCGATTGTTACAATGTAGCAATCGATTCAGGACATTAGTGTATTGATGAACAGTGTCTGTACAGAGGGGCAAAATAACATTGGATACATGATTTGGTAATTTTGAAACTTGAATACATGATTTGGGTATTCCAGAACTTTAGCTATATGATTCAATAATTTACCATTAGATTTTTGCTTTATAGTATTTTCTTCCTAGTTTAGTTATGGCTAAACCTGGTCTTATCTATGCATTTTTTATTAATCTCTATGCGAGATTCTTTTTTCTTCTCATTGTGAGATAGTTAACCTAGTGCATGTATGTGTGGCTTTTTTTTAGTTGGCACTAGGTATCCATATTACACCAATTAATCCTGGAGTGACTGACTCGACCCCATGAAAGTTTTCTACTAGCCACGAAACACTTACAGCAGATGACCCATCAGCCTAACATTCTTAGGTCAACTATCCATTAAGGAAAATTCATTCGTTAATTTGCAGAAGCTTGGACTTGCTCGTTAGATGCTTGGAAACTAAGAAGGCGCCCTGCCGCTGCACCATTGCCCCATGGGGCATGTATATGCGGCTTTTGGTTAAGTGTTGCATCACTTGATTGCAACAACCTTCTAAGTTCAGATGACAACTAGGCCAGCCTCATGACTAATTGTTTCTAGACAATAAATTAAATAGCAATATCTCCGACCTACTAGCATTTCTTATTTTCCTAACCCAAATAGCTCAAGCAGTTACCAACCTGGTTACCAGGGTGATTTTAAGCCAAAGTATTAAATAGTGTCAAATACTAAACCGATTCAACTTGCTTGATGTGCAACTGATTATGTGGTTATTCAAAATATTAATCACGATGTCCCATCCACCAAAAAAAATTTTGCACACCACACTACAACAAGCTACACTGTGGAAGATATTAATCGAGAAGGCATAAAAACTATGTCGTGCACATACCCCACAAAGAAACAGAATTCGCTTATTTGAACCTGTTATTGAGCCTCCTAATGCTTGGACGAAAAGACGGATAAACTCAGGGTGACTGTCATATGTTGCTCTTGTTATAAGATTATCATGAGAAACACATTTTGCCATTGCTACTGGTTCCACCCAGTGGGCACCAGCTGCAACAAGAGCAGGTTTCACCACAGGGAAGGCTGTGCATTGACTGTCTTTAACGGCATCTGCAGCTGCTAAAATCAACTGTCCATGGCAAATAGATGCAATTGTCTTGGCAGAATCATGGAACTTGGATAGTAACTTCACAACCACATCATCCATTGCAAGATATTCTGGTGCTCTACCTCCAGGAATAATTACCCCATCATATTTGCTTAATTCGATTTCATCAAATGTTGCATTAAGTGTGAAATTGTGCCCTCTTGATTCAGAATCCGTCTGCAACCATGGCATTGTTGGCATTATTGAAAACAACAAGAGCTTTATAACACATTTCAACAAAGAAATTAAACATCTTTATCAAGAAAAAAAAGAGAATAAATCTTAAAAATATATATATCTACATAAGACAGTCTAGTCTAGGTATGTTTGTTTGTCCACATTCCAAATATTAACAGCATGAGACAAATTTCAAGTTTAAAGATTTGAAAGGATTAAATTAGTACTAATATTATACGGCACATGCCATACATGATAAACAATCTCAAAAACTTAAAACCAAGTATTCCCTTGTTGACTCTTGTGACATAGGTGTCCGTGCTTACATCAATTGAAAATCCTCCTGCAAGTGCATCTAGTGGTTAACATTTAATAACAATTTAGGAGTAGGGGTGCCATGTTTACCTCAATGAACAACAATTAGCAGTCAGTACATATTCAAGTTTGAAGTAACATGTATGCTTTAGTGATATAAAACAGTCAATCCAAAAACTAGGCAAGCAAATAGATGACATGAACCCGAGTACAAAATGATTCTGTTGAACGAATTTTAGGATTTTATTACAGGAACTTTAGCATCAAAGACCCAAGCATGACTAGCATAGATTATGGATCTTATAAATCAATAATTACCTGGTGACCAGAAAGATGATGGACGGCAGTGCAGCACACTTCACCAGCTTTCTTACCAGGGCAAACTGCATCAACAACAACTCCATATGCTTGAAGTGCTTGAAATGGCACCATAACCTGGAGAAATGAATGATCAGTATTGCCCATGTTGTGATTTGGTCAAGATTCAAAGAATTGGAAGATTCTCCCAAGCAACCAATGGAGATTAAGGAAGTACCTCATAATCCTCCACATAGTCACCACACAGTAGCAAAACTCTCCTCGCCATTCCCCACCACCTCTATTCCTCTGTCAGTGAAAAAAGAATATTAAAAGAACAAAACCTAAAAATTAAAAAATTAAAAAAAAAAAACCTTACCAACTCACTAGATTCATCTTATGACATTTAATATAAGTTATTTTCGTTTAGTTTGGAACATAAATTTTGATTTACTTTATTGTTTTTGGTTTTTGAAATATATTACTTGACTGAGTGAAACAAATAAGTAGGAAAAAAGGTGTTTGGTGAACAATCTTGGCAGTTGTACAGAAGAGATCTCAGAACAAGGCACGAATATGGGGCTTAAACGAAGAGTTATACACTCACAGGATTAGATGAACTACAAGCTATACATAAGTCATAACTGTCGAATAATCCCGAGAATTCATTTATTATTCTTGTACTTTAGAGTGATTTTCTAAATCAATAACAATCGAAAAATTGCAAAGACTTTCCTAGAAACAAACGCCATGTACATGTTTTTGTAACACATTTTTGTGCATTACTAATTATTGGACCATTTGCTCTTCGTGTTGGTCTTACTTTAATTTGAGTAACAGAGTCAATTAGCAAGAAAAGATCCAATTTCAAGTGCAATTCGATGCAGAATCAAACAGAAAAAAGAAAAACATTCAATTTTAACAGATAAACAGAATCTCGGAGTCAAAATCCGGGATCCAAGCATCGTGATCATATTTAAATAGTTTGCCATGCTTAAGATCTGCAACTATCCGTACTTAATCATACGCAGGATAAGGGTCTTGGGTAATAGAATCTTAACTGAAAGGGAATCGAGTGCGAAACACGCGAACTACCTTGTGTTGGGCAGCGGGAGACTGGTCGGCGTAGACGGCAGCAGGTCGGTCGGCTTGTAATATATAGGGTTAGGGCGAGGTAGAACCGAGCTGAGGTCCACCGCCTCGACGGCCGCACGACGACTATACGAGCTTGGGCGATGGAGATGGAGTAATATATATTTTAAAATGAATTTAAAAAAAGATTTTGTGGTATAGAATAAGAGAGGAAAGAGATTGCTTGAATGTGGTGGAGCTTATCGAATCCGTGCGGGATAAAATTATTATTAAAAGATAAAGATTTGAATTTTAGTATAGTTGAGAAATAAAATTTTTTTACGTAGTAATTAATTATAATTTTTTAATTTATTTTCTCACTGGTAGAACTAGTAGAACAATATATTATACTTTTTTTACTATCATCAAAAGGTCATTAAGTGCTCCAAGATACAGTCAAACTAGTTATCACACGATAAATTCATAGAATTGAGCTGATTTTCTAATTTACTCCCTCTTAATAATAATATTGGATACAACGAATTTAACCCATTTATCTTAAAAGGCCATTAAGTTATTATTCTTAAAAGGGAGATAAAATATATGTTACCATAGAGTCTATGATTTTTGATACTTTGTAAAAGGCAATGTAGTCAACTCTGTTAACCCAACGATGATGGTTATTAGGTAAAAATTAAAAGAGTAAAGTAATATAAATTCTTTCATGGCTGTTTAAAATAGTTATAAATCTAAAGATTAGCATAAAAATAATAATAAAGATTACTATTATATAAATTAGGTAAGATTAACCGTAAATTAAAGTCCACCTGATCGATTCAAAATAATATCCACTTAACTTTGATCATTTATCTTCTTAATTTTGAAATTTGATTGTTTGATTTGATTAGATAGATGACGTTCACTAACGCGATCAAGTGAATTAGTTGTTTTAGACTTTGATCATTATATATTTATATGTTTATTAAATTTCTTTAAACAATTGCTTGCTTTTTTAGATGCAAATATAATTGCTTCATTATTACTTTTAAATATGTGGCAAAAGACGATTCGCTCATCCCTAATGCCTCCGTCAATCCATTCCTAGGCCAACACGGAGGAGGTAAATCATAGGTGACTACTAGCCATTAGTGCAAATGATTAAGGTATAGAGGATACATACTCGGGCGCATCGAGTTTTGATCTCTCGACCTCATATGGAAACATCACATGTTTTAACCATCACACCACCCTGAGAGGGCATTACTACTTTTAAATATGACATTAACTTTGAAGGTTAGTTTTTATTGCCCTTGCATATTTCTCAGGTATTCATTTAAGAGAAGACCACTGATTAATGTCAAAATTGACTAG
This sequence comes from Kaempferia galanga, assembly GCA_037974795.1. Taxonomy (NCBI): domain Eukaryota; kingdom Viridiplantae; phylum Streptophyta; class Magnoliopsida; order Zingiberales; family Zingiberaceae; genus Kaempferia; species Kaempferia galanga. The sequence continues at coordinate 5,734,525 of JBBPFP010000068.1, forward strand.
TTCATTATTATTACTATTAGAGGAAAATAACCAAGCCAAGTGCATTATGGTGTTTAATTTAAAAAATAAAAATGAGAATGAATGTGATAATAGGGAATTAGAATTGATTTAGTCATTTTAATGCTGTTATAAATTCATTATGTATGATTATTTTTTAATTAGAATTAATTTTTTTTCCTTTTGTTATTTTTTCCGAATTTCCTTAATTTTTTTCTATTTTTTATTTTCTCTTTTTCTCTTTTTATTTTTTCCCCATTTTTTCATTTTTCAAATTTTTTTTCCCAATTTCCCATTTTTCAACTTTTTCCATTTTCCCTATTTTTCCTTTTTTTATTGTTCCTATTGTTTCCCCAATAGGCAATTGTTACTACCACTTGTCGCCGTCTGGAGCTGCAAGACTGTTGTTGCAGAAAGATTAAGAATCAGGAATAGATTCTTAATGAATGTGATTGGATTTTGTTCATTCCTAAATATTTATGAATGATTTTATTTCTTTATTCCTAAACTCATTAACCAAACACCTTTATTTAGGAATGATTTTACTCCCTCATTCTAACCCCTAAACCAAATGCCACTTGAGTTGCTGGTGTACTCTTTCACATGTTAGAAACGGTAATCGTTGTATCACTATGCTTAATCAATTGGAACAATTGATTAATACACGACATAATTGATTAAGTAATGAATTAGAGTGGACAGTAATCAATTAGCACATAACGCTAATTGATTAGCACGAGCTAGAATTGATTGATAGCTAAAATTAATCAATTGGTTAATTTTAGAAATTGCTGGGAAGGAGGAGGGTTTCACCAGTAACAAATAAGGAAACTAGTGTAACCCATTCGAACACTCATAGAAATATCTCACACCTAGATTCGCTGCCCGAAGATATCACTGGGGAGGAGGAGGGTTTCGCCGATATCTTCGAAGAAACGAAGAGGGAGGGGAGATTTAGGGCAGGGGAGGGTTGGTTCTTCGTCGCTCGGCTACTCGCTGCTCGTTGGCTGAATCCTTCGTTGAGCGAAGGAGGGTTCGCCGGGGGTCGATGGGGGGAAGATTAGGGCAGGGAGAGGGTTGAGTTAGCGGAGGGTTCAGAGGAGATTTAGGGCAGACTTTTAGGGCAAGGAGGAGTGCGAGAGAATGATGGAGAGACAAAGATGCGTGCGGAGAAATGTAGCAAAGAGGAAAGTGAAGTTTTTGTACTGACCTAGATGTATCCATACAAACATCCATATTGCTTGAGATGCAGTTTCAACATTTAGTCTCGAGATGGATAACATTACTCGTCATGTAATACATTATAGTTGGAAATTGAATGATAATCGATCCTTTGTTAATGATACAATGGGCAAACACACATACTCAAATAAACTATTTAACATAATATCCTTTACCATACACCATAAAATTTATTATTAATTCTCTTTTCCAATATTATCAAACTCTTATTATTATTATTATTATTATTATTATTATTATTATTATGTGTTTAAAAAATATTTATTAATTTATACTATTATCTGTAAGAGTCGGTCGATTCTCCCGTAGAGTATTCGAGATAGGGCACGGGTTTAGGGTTCCGGTCCGAAGGAGGCGGCACCAGCTGCGACCGCGAAGGCATTCCAAGCCCTAGGCGTCTGCCGGCGGCAACGGTACCTCTCTCCTCCCTGTTATCTCCTTGGTAGTGTGGTCCTGTTCTTCTTGTCCGGCAGCCTAACTTTTGTCTCGGATCGATCTTGTCGAAGTGCTCCAGCCATGGCCCATCTCGGTGGTGGTGCTGAGGCTCATGCCCGGTTCAAGCAGTACGAGTACCGTGCCAATTCGAGCCTCGTCCTAACCACCGACTCACGACCTCGAGACACCCATGAACCCACCGGGGAACCCGAGTCCCTGTGGGGGAAGATTGATCCCAAGAGTTTCGGGGATCGTGCTTCCCGTGGCAAGCCTCCTGAGCTCGAAGAGAAGCTCAAGAAGTCGAAGAAAAAGAAGGAGCGGGATCCGGCACTCGAGCCGGAGCAAAAGAAGGACAGCAAGCGCCGTCGGCTACAGGAGGAGAGCGTGCTCTCCCTCACGGACGATGCCGTGTACCAACCGAAAACCAAGGAGACTCGTGCAGCTTATGAGGCGCTGCTCAGTGTGATCCAACTGCAGTTTGGCGGGCAACCTCAGGATATTCTGAGTGGGGCAGCAGATGAAGTCTTGGCGGTTTTGAAGAACGAAAAGATAAAAAATCCAGACAAGAAGAAGGAGATCGAGAAGCTCCTGAACCAAATATCCAACCAGGTGTTTGATCAACTTGTCTCCATTGGTAGATTGATTACAGATTACCAGGATGGCAGCTTGGCTGATTCAGCCACCGCAGATGGTAAAGATGAGGCACTTGATGATACTGGCGTGGCTGTTGAATTTGAAGAAGATGAGGAGGAAGAGGAAAGTGATTTTGATCAGGTACTCAAATGCATTAACTTCTTTTGACGTTAGGATTCTGTAGTTTTTTTTTCCAGATAAAACTTGACTTCTCAATATTGCCATATTAACAGGTACAAGAGGAATCAGAAGATGATGATGATGTCCAGGAACAAAATGCTGGTGCTATGCAGATGGGTGGAATTGATGATGAGGACATTGAGGAAACTAATGAGGGTTTAACTATTAATGTCCAAGACATTGATGCTTACTGGCTTCAGAGGAAGATATCTCAGGCTTATGAAGATATAGATCCACAACAAAGCCAGAAGTTTGCTGAAGAAGTGCTGAAAATACTTGCTGAAGGTGATGATAGGGATGTCGAGAACCGGCTTGTAATGCTGCTGGACTATGACAAGTTTCAGCTTATTAAGTTGTTGCTTCGGAATCGGCTCAAGATAGTCTGGTGTACTCGGTTGGCTAGGGCTGAGGATCAAGACCAACGAAAGAAGATTGAGGAAGAAATGGCAAATACAGGCCCCAGCCTAGCCACAATCTTGGAGCAGCTGCATGCAACTAGAGCATCGGCAAAGGAGCGCCAAAAGAACTTGGAGAAGAGTATAAGAGAGGAAGCTAGGCGATTGAAAGATGAACATGGTGGTGGAGAGAATGATCGAGATCGGAGGGCTGTTGATACAGTGCATTCCACAGACAGTGGGTGGTTGAAGGGGCAAAGGCAGTTGCTTGACCTTGATAACATTGCATTCAACCAGGGTGGTCTTTTGATGGCAAACAGGAAGTGTGAACTTCCTCCTGGTTCGTATAGAACTCCCCATAAGGGCTATGAGGAAGTTCATGTGCCTGCGCTAAAACAAAAGTCATTTGCTCCTGGAGAGGAACTTGTAAAGATATCAGATTTGCCTGGTTGGGCACAGCCTGCATTTGAAGGGATGAAACAATTGAATAGAGTCCAAAGTAAGGTGTATGAAACTGCTCTTTTTACACCTGAAAATATACTCCTGTGTGCGCCTACTGGAGCTGGGAAAACAAATGTTGCTATGCTCACCATTTTACAGCAACTCGGCTTAAATACGAAGGATGGGATCTTAGACACTAGCAAGTTCAAGATTGTTTATGTTGCCCCAATGAAAGCTTTGGTTGCGGAAGTTGTTGGTAACTTGTCACATCGTTTAAAATCTTTTAATATTGTTGTGAAGGAACTTAGTGGTGATCAAAACCTCACACGCCAACAGATCGAAGAAACTCAGATTATTGTTACCACACCAGAGAAGTGGGATATTGTCACAAGAAAATCTGGAGATAGAACCTATACACAACTTGTAAAGCTACTCATAATCGATGAGATTCATCTTCTGCATGATAATCGAGGCCCTGTTCTAGAAAGTATTGTTGCAAGGACAGTAAGGCAGATTGAAACGACAAAGGAATTAATTCGATTGGTTGGGTTATCAGCTACTCTTCCAAATTACGAAGATGTGGCATTGTTTTTACGTGTTCATCCATCAAAAGGACTTTTCCATTTTGACAATAGTTACAGGCCTTGTCCTCTCGCACAACAATATATTGGCATCACGATCAAGAAACCGTTGCAACGTTTTCAATTGATGAATGAAATATGCTATGAAAAGGTTATGGCTGCAGCTGGAAAGCATCAAGTGCTTATCTTTGTTCATTCAAGGAAGGAAACAGCCAAAACTGCTCGTGCGATACGTGATACTGCCTTGGCTAATGACACAGTAAGCCGCTTCTTAAAGGATGACAGTGCAAGTCGTGAAATTCTTAACAGCCAAACTGAATTTGTCAAGAGCATTGATCTTAAAGATCTCCTGCCATACGGATTTGCTATTCATCATGCAGGTATGGCTAGAGTTGATCGAGATCTTGTTGAGGAGCTCTTTGCTGATGGCCATGTACAAGTGTTGGTTTCTACTGCTACTCTCGCTTGGGGTGTCAATCTGCCAGCGCACACAGTCATCATAAAAGGCACACAGATATATAACCCTGAAAAAGGAGCTTGGACTGAACTAAGTCCATTGGATGTCATGCAGATGCTTGGTCGTGCAGGAAGGCCTCAGTATGACTCTTATGGAGAAGGTATTATCTTAACTGGTCACAGTGAACTACAGTATTATCTCTCCCTTATGAACCAACAATTGCCCATTGAGAGCCAGTTTGTATCCAAATTGGCTGATCAGTTAAACGCAGAGATAGTTTTGGGAACAGTTCAAAATGCCAGAGAAGCATGTACCTGGATAGGATATACTTACCTTTACATTCGGATGCTTAGAAACCCAACTTTGTATGGTTTGCCAGCTGATATCCTCGATAAAGACAAAACATTAGAGGAAAGAAGAGCTGACCTGGTAAGCACAGATGACAAATGCTTTAGTATCTATGGATTTTGCCTTCTTTATCTTTAACATTTGTTTGTTAATTACCAATTTTTTATTGCTTTGTTATTCGACTGAAGGCCAAATGAATGTCAGGAAATATATATATGTATAAAAGCTCAAATATTAGACCTTAAGGTTTGTTTCATTGTGCAACATCTACTGTTGGAATCAACATGTCCACTTTGATTTAAGTGTGATAAAAGAATATGTGGCACAAGTCAGTAGTGCCTAATATTTGTCTTTGACACTGTAATCGAAGTAAGCATATATTATACGTATTTAATATGTCATGTGTGGTTAGTGGTGATTCACTATATTAATGATATTTAATACTATGCACCACAACACTTGGTTGATTTGCGATCTTTCACCACTCCAACAATATTTATATCTCTAAAATGTGTGGGTAATGTAGCACAGCAGACAAATGAATAAACTAACCTCAAGAAGAGGAAATCTCACATATAGAAAAAAGTGGAAATTATTGTTAATTGCAAGATGTTCTTTACTGGGCTATAGATTTCTTTTATAAACCCAACCCTATTGACAAATAGGAAATGAATAACCCAAATAGGGAAATATGTTAGACTGTAATTGGGAATACAGTCATCGGCTAATTAATTACCAAAATAGGACAATTACAACCCTAAATTACTAAATAACTCAATAATTTATTAAATAATAAAAAAAACAAATTTAAATTGTAATTGAAAATTCAAATAATTCTTCAATTTATTTTCTTTTCTGCACTAGTGACTTAGTCAATCACTTCACCACCTACACTTAGAAGGCAAATTGGTTTCTTTGTTGGTGCTGCTCAAGGATTTATTGGATAACTCATTAAGTTCCTTTGTTTTTCTCCAATAGTGCTTCAGATGAATTGCTAGACCATTAACATTGTCTACATCCATAGTGGAGTCTACAATTTGTTTTCCAATCTAAAGGAAGCTAAGACAAACACCTCGTTATATGCTTCTTTGACAACTTCCTTTGCTCCAAGATGTCATTTCTTAAAACTTCACGTTATTTTGGAAAATTTGATGGAATTCTTACTTTTATATTAGCTTATTTGCTTTCGTTATTATTTTCTTGTCGTCAATATTTCCTAGTTTTGTTTCTTGTATTTGTCATTTATGAAATACCAATTCTTGGAGGTTTACTCCAATGAATTTTGTGTATCCCTACTTTAATTTCTCATTTCTGCTGGGCTAACATCTTTTGCTTTCATTATTGACTACATTTGCCTAATCTTTCTTTCATATTTCATCCTGTATGTTCTTATTTCTGTGTTGTTGTTTTATTTACTACAGATTCACACTGCTGCAAACATATTGGACAAAAACAATTTAGTCAAATACGACAGGAAGAGTGGGTATTTCCAGGTCACAGATCTGGGAAGAATTGCAAGTTATTATTATATCACTCATGGGACGATCTCCACATATAATGAGTACTTAAAGCCAACAATGGGTGATATAGAGCTTTTCCGATTATTCTCTCTTAGTGAAGAATTCAAATATGTAACTGTTCGTCAAGATGAGAAGATGGAATTGGCAAAACTGTTGGACCGTGTGCCTGTTCCTGTGAAGGAAAGCTTGGAGGAACCTAGTGCGAAAATTAATGTTCTCCTGCAAGCATATATATCACAATTGAAACTTGAGGGACTTTCCTTGACATCTGATATGGTTTATATTCAACAGGTATTTGTATATCATACATAATAATAATAATGTTTATCTTGTAAGTTTTTAGCATGATCTCATTTCTTTTCATGAATTAATTTATTTGTTTTGACAGAGTGCAGGTCGACTCATAAGATCACTGTTTGAGATCGTCTTAAAAAGGGGCTGGGCTTATTTAACTGAAAAAGCTCTTAATCTTTGCAAGATGGTCGACAAGCGTATGTGGAGTGTTCAAACTCCTCTAAGGCAGTTCGCTGGTATACCCAATGAAATTCTGATGAAACTAGAAAAGAAGGATTTGTCCTGGGAAAGGTATTATGACCTCTCATCCCAGGAGATTGGGGAGTTGATTCGTTTCCCTAAAATGGGCCGGCATCTTCACAGATGCATACACCAATTGCCAAAATTGAATCTTTTGGCACATGTTCAACCGATCACACGAACTGTCCTGAGTTTTGAACTGACTGTGACACCTGATTTTCAGTGGGATGATGCTGTTCATGGGTATGTGGAACCGTTTTGGGTTATTGTCGAGGATAATGATGGTGAGTATATCCTTCATCATGAATATTTCATGCTTAAGAAGCAATACATAGATGAAGATCATATCCTGAACTTCACTGTTCCCATTTATGAGCCGTTGCCACCTCAATATTTCATTCGTGTAGTATCAGACAAGTGGCTTGGTTCTCAAACAGTTTTGCCTGTCTGTTTTAGACACCTGATTCTACCAGAGAAGTACCCCCCAGCAACTGAGTTATTGGATTTGCAGCCTCTTCCAGTCACTGCTTTAAGGAATCCTGCATATGAAGCTCTTTATGATGCATTCAAACATTTCAATCCCATCCAAACACAGGTGTTTACTGTTTTGTACAATACTGATGACAATGTTTTGGTTGCTGCCCCTACAGGCAGTGGGAAAACTATATGTGGTGAGTTTGCATTGCTCCGCAATCATCAGAAAGGTCCTGATAGCATTATGAGAGCTGTGTATATTGCTCCTATTGAGGCTGTTGCGAAGGAAAGGTATCGCGATTGGGAAGAGAAATTTGGAAAGCATCTAGGAATTCGTGTAGTGGAGTTGACTGGAGAGACTGCTACTGACTTGAAGCTGCTTGATAAAGGACAAATCATAATCAGTACTCCAGAGAAATGGGATGCACTCTCTCGCAGATGGAAGCAACGTAAGCAAGTACAGCAGGTTAGCCTCTTCATTGTTGATGAGCTTCATTTAATTGGTGGAGAAATGGGACCCATCTTGGAAATTATCATCTCTAGGATGAGACGTATTGCTAGTCACATTGGTAGCAACATTCGAATTGTAGCACTTTCAGCATCCCTTGCGAATGCTAAAGATGTGGGTGAATGGATAGGTGCTACTTCTCATGGTTTATTCAATTTTCCACCTGGTGTTCGTCCTGTTCCTTTAGAGATACATATTCAAGGTGTGGACATATCGAACTTTGAGGCAAGAATGCAGGCAATGACCAAACCTACATACACTGCTATTATTCAACATTCGAAGAATGGAAAACCAGCCCTGGTATTTGTACCCACGAGGAAGCATACAAGGCTGACTGCATTAGACCTGTGTACTTACTCAAGCGCTGACAGTGGAGAAAAGCCTACCTTTCTTCTTGGTTCAGAGGAAGAGATGGAAACTTTCATATCAGGGATCAAGGAAGATACCCTAAAAAGGACTCTCCCTCTCGGTGTGGGTTACTTGCATGAAGGCCTTAGTGACTTTGATCAAGAAGTTGTAAAGCAATTGTTTCTTGGTGGAAGAATTCAAGTGTGTGTTGCCACCAGTTCAATGTGCTGGGGTCAGTCATTGCCAGCCCACTTGGTGGTAGTGATGGGTACTCAATTTTACGATGGACGAGAGAATGCTCATACTGACTATCCGATCACTGATCTGCTGCAGATGATGGGTCATGCCAGCAGACCTATGAAAGATAATTCTGGTATATGTGTCATCTTATGCCATGCTCCTAGGAAAGAGTATTATAAAAAGTTCCTTTTTGAGGCCATCCCTGTTGAGAGCCATTTACATCATTTCTTGCATGATCATATGAATGCTGAAGTAGTAGTTGGGGTTATAGAGAATAAGCAAGATGCTGTTGATTATCTTACCTGGACCTTCATGTACAGGAGGCTCACTAAGAATCCAAACTACTATAATCTGCAGGGTGTCAGTCATAGGCATCTCTCTGACCACCTTTCTGAACTCGTAGAGAATGTTCTGAGTGACTTAGAAGCAAGCAGATGTGTTGCCATCGAGGAGGATATGTACCTTAAACCCTTGAATCTTGGCTTAATTGCTTCATATTATTATATCAGTTACACGACTATTGAACGATTCAGTTCCTCCATAACTTCTAAAACTAAGATGAAAGGTCTCCTGGAAATTTTGGCATCAGCTACAGAGTATGCACAGCTTCCCATTAGACCTGGTGAGGAAGAACTGATTAGAAAGTTGATCAACCATCAGAGGTTTTCCTTTGAGAACCCTAAATGCACTGATCCTCATGTTAAAGCAAATGCACTACTGCAAGCTCACTTCTCACGACACACAGTGGTAGGGAACCTTGCAGCAGACCAGCAAGAAGTTCTCCTTTCTGCTCATAGATTGCTTCAAGCTATGGTTGATGTTATATCAAGCAATGGTTGGTTTAGCCTTGCCCTTTCTGCAATGGATTTGAGTCAAATGGTCACCCAGGGCATGTGGGATCGGGATTCCCCACTTTTACAAATTCCTCATTTCACTAAGGAGTTGGTTAAGAGATGCCAAGAGAACCCAGGGAGGAGTATTGATTCTGTCGTTGATCTGTTAGAAATGGAAGATGATGAAAGGCACGAGTTGCTGCAAATGTCAGATTCCCAGTTGCTTGATATTGCTCGATTCTGCAACCGTTATCCTAATATTGACATGGCATATGAAGTACTGGAGGCTGACGATATTAGGCCTGGGGAAAATGTGACAATGCAGGTTATGCTGGAACGTGACCACGAAGGACGAGCTGAAATTGGACCTGTTGATGCTCCAAGGTATCCCAAGCCAAAAGAAGAAGGATGGTGGCTCGTAGTCGGTGATACCTCGACCAATCAGTTGTTGGCCATCAAAAGAGTAGCATTGCAGAGGAAGATAAAAGTCAAGCTCGTCTTCACTGCTCCTTCGGAGGTTGGGGAGAAGAACTTTACCATCTACTTCATGTCTGATTCCTATCTGGGTTGCGATCAGGAATACAAATTTGCAATCAATGTCAAAGAAGCTGGAGATGGAAATGCTAGTGACTGAGGCGCTTGTGGAACTCTGATGAAGCTGCAGTTACAATTTTAGGGATCCCTATTTGAATCTATGGAGCTGAGCTCCTCTGCATACGTAAGAAGATGGTGGCTACATCCCTTACAATAGGTAAACTCACATCTTGAATGAAGTAGAGGTAGAATTGATCCTGAAGCAGGCATTTGAGACTTGAAATTTGATGCTTGATCTTCTAAATTGCAGTTTTTAGGCCTTCCAAGTTCTAGTGTTTCTGTTTGGAACTTTAAGATAGAGTTATATATATTTTAAGTTTTGTGAAGTATTTGTTTTTTAATTTTGGTTTGCCAAAATGTAGTATATAGTTTCTGCAGGAACCTGAAATCGTCTTCAAAGCCATAGTATTTAAATCTGTCGCACTTTAGTATAAATGTTTTGGAATTTTAAAATCTTACTATTTAGCCTTTCAAACCCTAGTAATGCATCTGCTTACGCTAATTATGTCATAGAATCTGATTTAGGTTATAGCTTGCCATTTGAGATGATTAGTCCCTTCTAATTGGTAACATAAAGCTAATTGTGTCTAGGATTTTTTCATACTGGCTTTTTAGTTCCCAATGTGCAAACTTTAGGAGTCTAGCTATTCCTATTGATCCTTATATCAGTTTATAGATCGTTTCTACCAGATTCAATTATGGAGAATCTCGTTGAGAACCAAGCAATACCTCCCCCCACTTGAAGGATTAACCATGTCTGACTTGATTGACTAAACTGTCTAAGGAACAGCTAGATTGACCAAACCGTCTGACCTGGTCAGCCTAACCAATTAGTTCTCAAGTTCATCTTGCATTAGGCCCATAGTACGAACCTTTTGAGTCTACCTTACACAGGCGCCATGTGCTCTACACACATCAACATTACAAATAAATACCAAATACATCAAATTTGACCACTTGGCAGAATCATTACACCAACAACCTCTCACCCGTAGAGTGTTTTCCTCGTATGTGCCAGTATGGTGGATGAAGGGTAGAAATACTGTATACCAGTTTGTTGAAAATTCATCTATGCAAGGATGCAATCAAGATTCCTTTCGATGGATGTGGCCGTTGATAGGGTGATATGGATTACTAGTCTCAATTTCAGAAACACATTACTTAGGAGTGTAAAAGTTCGAAAACTTTTGATTTGAAAATTAATTATTTTTATTTGTTTTAAAATTTTCTCAGACAGTGAAACTATTGATAATCACTATGATGTTTCGATGGCTCAAAAGAATAAAGAATAAGACGAAGTTATTCTTCATGAAGATCATGTGTAGACCTCGTCAATTCAACTCCTGACTGTAGTAGATTACATTCTTGAACAAAAACCTCAAGTATTGCAGTCGATCATTGTTGGCACTCCAAGGTAGAAAGACTCCAACGAGGTAATGCTGATGATATTGAGGGATGAATTAAGTTGAGCATGATTGTTTAACATAATTTATATAATATATGAAAGGTTATTTTAGAGAAAAAAAAAGAGATTTCATGAATAGTCTTTCTACCATTTGATGGCCCATATTAACTTGTCAACCCACTTCCATCATGTCCACACGATTCACGACGTCCACTGCCGTTTTGCCCCCTCTTAAACATCACGACTGCCTCCACCGTTACTGTGCTACTCCATCATGCTCTTTGACTTTAATCTCTCGTCCACCACGACTGATCTACCACCTCACTCTCACCCATTGCCCCATCCTCGATTGTCACCCTCCCTCTTCCTCGCCTACTTCACTTCGTTCGTTCAGCAGAGTAGTCGTCCTCAGCCCTGTCTACAAGCACTTTGTTTTACCTTTGTGCCTGCCAAATCTCTGCAGCGAAGCATTCCGTATTATGTTTGGTCGCCATAGCACCACACCCTTATCCTAGGAACAAGAGCATTATAAGGCATACCTTGTTTTTTCTTCCCACTTTCCCTGCATTAGCTTCCTTCTCCAACTTGAGCTTGTCATTTGCATTTGCTGTTACTGAAGAAGAAATTTCTCTTGCATCTGCTGCTTTTAAAGAAAATCATAGACAACTAACTCTTTCAACTATTGCAATAACGGGTATCATTCAACATTTTCCATTAGCAGTTCGTCAACACTCTTCATAAAGGAAAATATGATAAAGAAACTAGTGGAAACAACTAGAGAAATACAAAGAACGTTAAGCTGCATTGCCAAGGTATCTGCTGAAAATGGAGCTAAAGGATTAATGATGCTTCTAAAATTAATGAACAAATTTAACAATATCCCAATGTTGAACTTCCAAGCAATGAAAGGAGGAACCATTTGATGATGTCGCAGTTATCAAATCAGTGGGACATTACGGAAAATTATCATTTTCCAAAAATTCCTAAATACTAGCAAATTCAAGCAGAAGCAAGTAGCAGCTAATCCTGCATGACCACTGTGGATTTTTTTTTATTATAAATTTAGATAATATTCAGATGATCATTAAGATGTTCCAGTATGGTGAAAGGAATACTACAACAAGAAAACTGTGTTTATCCAATAAACATCCAACAAATCACATGGATCATTCTATAACATTCTTGGTCAATATAAGTTGATTTCATTGAAAACTAAACCATATCATTGTTCAAAAGCAGAATAATCCTATTCCAAATTGACAAAGTGCTCCCATGAAGTAACAAAAGCCATGGTCAAAGCTACTAATAGTCTTCTGCGTACGGTCATTGACTGCCACGAATATATAAATAACATAAGAAACCTAAAATTCTGCCATTGAATAAATAGATTGAAGCATCTTGATACAAAGAGCTTGCTTGCTAAAGTATATGGCCGTGCTAATCTCTACATGTAAAGCAATCACATGACGAATAACATATGGTATGGGCCTGCCATGATGATTAATTGAAGATGAAAAGGGACGACGTCTAGTCAAATAACCACATCAAACAATATTTATTAAACTTCCCTGGCGATTAATCATACCACATGTTCTTAATATGGGCAACTGGTTTGTCTTCAAGCTTTCATGTGAACCTAGATATGAACATTTTAGAATAGATCATGTGAGATCAGTAATCTTCTAATGTAAACTAGGAAGTAAAAGGAACGTGGAGATAGATGCTGATCTAATCTGCCTATTTTGGTACTAAATGAGTTTCATGCCATCATCT
>JBBPFP010000068.1:5838456-5848796 GCA_037974795.1 Kaempferia galanga
CCTCAGTGCCCCTGTTAATTCGTTTCTGGGTCAATATGGAAAAAGTAAATCACGGATGACTATTCGTCATTAGTACAGATAATAAAGTGCCGTGATTCATGGTCAAGTCAAGTGTTGTTTAATTGAAATGAAATTGTACGAAACGACAGGAGAGCTATAGGATTCCAGCGCTTGGCAGTGACAACTGACAAGAGTCCCCACGCAAAAGAAGGACAAGCTCCCAAAAAATTGGACGGTAAATATGCAAATCAAACCCTAGGCTATGAGAATTTTTAAATTTGGATCCTCTTTTCAAAAATAATTATTCCGAGCTTCGTCCCACGTTGGCTACCGACAAACCCAATCAAACAGGATAATCTAAAATATTAAAAATGATATAAAATTAATCAGAGTTACTCATGAATAAATAAATAAAATATTATAAATTCAGTTTCAACTAGAAAAAATATTTAATTTTTAATTTCAAATATAAATTAATTATTTTTAAAATCTGTTCAAAAAACTTATGAATAGGATCGATCTATTCACACCCCTACTCTAACGTCCAAACGTATAGATTGATTTTAGAGTTTGCCCATACGGAAGAAGAAGAGGTGGTGATGACCTATTTAGATCCATATTTGGATCCTTTAGATATGTTTTTAGAAATGTTACTTTTCTATATAAAAATAAGTATTATTTTAAAATTTTGGAAAAATTAAATTCCATAATAAATAATGAATAACTAAGTCTGTCAAGTGATATAAATAAAAAGGTCCACCATATTTTTTAAAATTTTGATTATGTTTTGCCAATTTAATTAAAGATTATTATCACTATTAAGGAATTGTATTATGTGAATGTTGACTTGTGGTATAATTACAAAACTTTTTATTCAAATAAGCAAAGTGGTTATTCCATTTATAACATTTTTTTAATATAATTTTAAGAATTTCAAATGTAAAATCACAACTACCAAATTAAGATATAAATAATTTATATAGTAATTTTAAATTGTTCAAATTAATAGAAAAATTAAACCTTTGATATGATCAAAATAGCAATATTGAAATAACTGTTTCAATCATTTCGCTCTTCAGTTATATGCCGATCCCGATATAAGCAGAGAACCAGTCATAAAACGGAACGCACGTTCTTTTGTTGCGTCGGAGTGTCGTACCCGACACAAACTGACAATGAGCTGTTGACGCGTGAACGAAACGACAATTACATTATTTTTGCCATATACCGGCTCGGTACGCCTCGGCCCGTTCCTCCGATACGAGCTTTCGACACGTAAGTGCCTGCTGCTACAAGCTCGGCAAGTTTTGGAGCAAACTTTATATACTTTTTTAATAATTTATGCGTCGTCGGCATCATTATTTCTACCATCGTGACCCCACTTGTCATATTTTAACGAATAAAAGAAGATATCACAGTTATTTTATATAACGGTTCGCAGGAGACTACCCCAGTTAATGCAAACCGGGACGGAACTGCTGGAACAACTCCTATACTAGGTGCACGACGTGCGCATGAGGAGCCCATATTTACACCTCGAGTGTAATTGGTTTGATTTTCGCTTTGAGATCCACGTAATTTGAGGTGGTATGAGTTTTGGCGAGGCACGTTGATTTCATGTCGAACGAGCCCATTCGAAAATCTCAGTTTTCTGCGGGCGGCGCATAAATCCGTTCTATTCCTCGCCCTCAGCCTCCAAATCTCAATCCGTTTCCGAAGGGAAGCGACTCCGTCGCCGCTGCCGCCGGATTATTTCTTCTCGTCTGGTCGCTCGAAGGTTTGCCATGGATTCGTCTTGTTGTTTGTGTGGTTCGAATTTGTATCTGATTCATGAATGGCCGATGTTTTAGATATGATTGTTTGATTTTTTGGTTCTATGACTTTGATTGTGGTCATTATCGGAAGGGGAAAAGCATATCTGTGTGGTTTTTCTGTTGGTTAATTTATGCCTTTTGCGTATTTCGTTGAGCAATTTGCGATTTTTCTTTGTTTGTCGGTTTGGAAGGGCGAAAAATTGTTCTTCGTCGGAATGATTTCGTTTCTTGGCATGATCAGAGTATGTCATTTTCTTTGTTCCAAATATATGAGTGATGTATTTTGGGTAATAAGAGTTCTCTCATTCGCCCTAAAATTTTTTCGGGTTCATTTATATGGTGATAACTTTAAAAATTTCGTTTCAGAGTGCTCCAGTTTGTCTACTAAATTTAACTCCATATGATCGTTTCCAAAGTAAAAGGATTTTTTTTTTGTTTGGTTGAGATATCATTGTTTGGTTGAGACCCAACTTTATGTTTTAGATATGTAAACTGAAGCAGTTGGAAGTGGGAACCCTCAATTCTGTCTTTTTGTTCCTTGTTCTATGTTGTGTTAGTAAGATTAGTGTAAGAAATAATAAGTTTGATACACAAGAAAATAGATGTTCATTCTTTGAAAGTTAATCATCAGGTAGATTTTATGTATAAAGTTTGTTTGTCCAAAGTTGAGTGCATACTGTTGTTTTTCAATAAGAAATTGAAATTATAGATTTCAACTGCTAATATGTGTGAGTACACATAGGAAAACAATGAAGATCCTACCTTAATACCAGTTATACAATACTTGTTCCTTTGATTCCTTGATCCTGTAAATAGTCAAGATCTTTGCCAAGGCTCCAATCATATAAGAATAAGACAACTTTGGAGAACCAACCTTTAATCCAACCTTTGTTGAAGCTAAAACATCTCGCATGCACATTAGTAGTAAGCAAGTACGCAGACGTTGTTTGTGGGGGCACCAAAGCCTTTTCTTATTTTGCTACCGTTATCACCAATCTTTTGCAAAGAATCAATAGTTTACATGGAACGTAGTTATGTTACAATCCATCCCTATCACATTCTTTGACTTCCTTAGCTTTCATTGGCTTCTGCTATGTCACCAAAAACTCAATTCCCCAAAAATTCATGATAGATTATTGGTAGTAAATTCTCCTTGCTGTTTACCCTGGGTTCTAGTTTGATTTCAGCAGCCCTGCTGTGCAAAATCTATGATGAGTATTCTCATGGCGATCTTGATGGCCACATGATCTCTTCTCTTCTCTTGTTTCTTGATGTGTGCCATATTTATCCTCTTGGAAATTCAATAAACTGTTACATATCATTCTATAAGAAAAAGAATTTCAGCCGAGAAACTTTTCTCCAGGTTATCAAAGTATTGGGCAAAAGATATAGAAATAATTAATATATTGGTTCCCTATCCTGATGTGCACGATTAACTTTTTTCTTTTCACAAGGATTTGAAGGTACCAAGTAATTTGATGGGTAGCTTTGACTCATACCATTTAATATATCTGTACCCCATGCACCTGTTTATTATTGGAGTACTATAATGTTGGTCTTGAAGACTCAATAAGATTTGGATTCTTTTGAAGTTGACAATCTTAGTGTTTTGTTGTTTCTCCTGTCGTTTCATTCTCTATAACTATTTAAGTGATTTTACTTGATGTTATCTTCTTGGACCTCTTTATGGTATTAAAGTTATAATCATAATTGAAATTCTAAAATTACTTTAAATCATCTTGAAAACACAATCCTTCTGAACTTTTGGTTCATAGAGTCTGTATTTTGAGCAATATATGCTCATGGGTGGAGGTATATGTATTGCAATGCTAATTTTTGAATATGTATCAAGAAATTTTTTTTTTTTTTTTTTTTTTTTTGAGATATAGGATATCAAGGATCTCTAATTCTATATTCATGTTAATTCTGTTTCACTTTATATGTCACTAGATTTACTCTGTATGGTGCAACTTTTTTCTGTTGCTCCAGTATGTTTTACTCATATTGACTTCTGATGTTTCAGCACCAAATATCCAATTTACTCTGACATGATGTGTTCTGAAAATTTACATTTTCTCTCTTCGTTATTAAATTAATATTGGAGTGAACTTTTGCTTGAATAGTTTGTTTTCATGGCACCTTACTGCTATTACTGTGTGTTTCACTGGCTGCCCCTTCTGATCTAAATTCATGCTATGTGCCATTCTCAGTAATTGTAAGTTTTTTATGAAGTCCTTGTAGAAAGTTCTTGTGTCAAAACTAATATTCCAATAGAACAGCGAGAGAATAAATGACAATTTTTTTTTCAGCATTGCAGATGGAGGAACAGCATTCTCACGGGCCTCATATTATTGAAGTAGACATGGATGTACCTCCTGGGGTTTCTAGCTTTGGTGGAAACAAGATTTGTGAAGGTGTTTCTTGTGATTTAAACAGCTCAAAAGATGCCAATGAAAGAACTGCAGCTATGAGGAAGCTTATAATTGCCGTCATCCTTTGCATCGTATTTATGAGTGTAGAGGTGGTTGGAGGAATTGCAGCAAACAGTCTTGCTATCTTAACTGACGCCGCTCATCTCCTGTCAGATGTTGCTGCTTTTGCTATCTCATTATTCTCTATATGGGCATCTGGCTGGGAGGCAACACCACAACAGTCATACGGGTTTTTTCGCTTAGAGATCCTTGGGGCTTTGGTTTCCATTCAGATGATATGGCTTCTTGCTGGCATACTGGTTTTTGAAGCTATTTCTAGAATTATATACGACAACGGTGAGGTCCAAGGCAAATTGATGTTTGCTGTTGCAGCATTTGGCTTGCTGGTCAACATTTTGATGGCTGTGATGCTCGGCCATGAGCATGGACATGGTGGCCACAGCCATGCACACAGCGAACATCATCACGGACATGAGGAGGCTGATCACGATCACTCTCAGCACGGTGACCATCATGCTGAGCATGATCATGGCCACGGCATTACTGTCACCGCCCACCATCACCACACCAGCAAGGAGAAGCTGAAGGACGAGCAGATTCCACTATTGAAGCATTATGAACATTCTTCTGAGGAGAAATCTAGCACAAGGAAGAAGCAACGCAACATCAATGTCCACAGTGCTTATCTACATGTTCTTGGCGATTCCATTCAGAGCATTGGAGTCATGATCGGAGGTGGCATCATTTGGTACAAACCCGAGTGGAAGATCATTGATCTGATATGCACTCTGATCTTTTCTGTCGTCGTGCTATTGACCACAATCAAGATGCTGAGGAACATACTAGAGGTCCTCATGGAGAGCACTCCACGAGAGATAGATGCAACCAAATTGGAGAAAGGGCTCTGCGAGTTGAATGGTGTTATAGCCATCCATGAACTCCACATATGGGCCATCACCGTCGGCAAGATTCTCCTGGCATGCCATGTTACCATCACTCGAGACTCTAATGCTGATGCTGTGCTCGATCAGGTTATAGGATACATCAGGAGGGAGTATAACATCAGCCATGTGACCATCCAGATAGAGAGACAGTAGGTTCCTCCAATGACTAGTTCCGTCTCGGATTCCATTCGACTATTCCATCTCGCTTTACCGAGTTATCAGCTTATCGATTGTGCTTCATTCACGTCTCATTACTTAAGAGAGATGGTTGTGTGCAACATTATAGTGTTAGGAAAGAGGTTCCTTATGATTTTTGTATCTTGTACTCTTGGATTATGTAGGTTATGGTAAGCCTGAGCCCAAGTCTCATTTGCTGTTGTGAATGGTTCTTTGGTATCCTATCTCTATCTCAATTATAGAAAATAAAAATGACCTTACTATTGTAATTATAATTAGCTAAATAGTTAATTGATCATTCAGGTATCCGTCACTTAATCTCGTGAATCATCGGTCGACAAATTAATTAAGCAATGTTGTTAATGATTTAATGCCTTGTCAAATCATGATGGATCAATCATATAATTGAAAAAAAGACAATTACAGATCATTTTCAAAATATAAATTCAAGGATTCTTCTAGATTTTAAAATTTCCGTTGCCCACGTGCAGGATGTGTGGCCCAAAGTCGACAGGGAAGATAGGGAAGATACGTTAACTTTTTTTATTCTAACAAATGACATCAGAGTTACGGGTTACGATCTAAATTAGATAACATGTAGAATGATTTTGAACAAAACTAAATTCTATGTTAGGTGATCTTAAAAAATGTTGAGGGGAGACTAAAATAAGCTAGGAGTGATTAGATATTTATTGCAAGATCTAAAATAGATAAAGAATAGATTAAGAATGACCAAATATAAGGTCGGGCTATAAAAATAATGATGGTAAGAAAAGATATGTAAGAAGAAGCCATACACATGTTATGTGGTATTGTCCAAGCATTCCAAACATACAAGAAGTATAATAGTTGGAAAAAAAATATTTAACGAACTCATAAAAAATTAATTTAATTTTTTATATCAGATATTAAACTGATAAGAACAGATATTACACTTAATCTGAGTTAAAAGACCAAGAAAGGTATGTTTTCTAGTATCGCCGACATAAGGTATTTATAAAAGCTTCTTCGCTCGCGATGTTGTTAATTCTAAGATGTAGGACTAAAGGGAATCATGATATTTATAAGCCTTAATATAATGCATGAATACATATTAATAAGAAAAATTCTCAATAATACGTCGCAATTGTGTTCCAAACTCTAGATACTCAATTTTAATAATATGCTGCAGTTGAGTCTCGAACTCTAGATCCATGACTAATTAATGAGAAAAATTCTCAATAATACTCCGCAGCTAAGTCTTGAATTCTAGATCTCTGATTGAAATGACTACAAATCTTAAAATTATTTTCAGTGTAAAAAGAAAAAAGGACATTAACGTAATTTACTTTTAGGGTTCACCAAATTAATTGAGAATTAGCTAGAAAATGTCCGGATTCTAAATAAAATAGTAAGATAACACAACATATCGTACTTCATTGTGTTTCTAATCCGTTTCTTCCTTCGTTTTTTATTCTAATTGTCCGAAAATATGTGTTCATAATTAAATTTCTCAAAAGGAAAATACATGGATTGTCTAGCAGAATGGCTCGAACCGATAGTCATCCCATTGAGTCCTTTGCTCACTTGCAAACCATCTCTGGATGCTATTCCTGTTGTTGACCTTGCCAGGCTAATTGAGGAGCGCGTCAACGCCTCCATGGAGGAGGCCGTCTCAGTGGCGTGTAGAGGGTGGGAGTTCTTCCAGGTGGTGAACCACAGGGTGGCGCCGAAGATAGTGATGTAGTTCACAACAGTGTGGAGAGGTAGTTGGATCTTTATCCACAATCTGCTGGAGGGACAGTATTGACTTATCTGTCAAGATAGCTTAAGCGGGTAATCTCAAGCTATTGACCTGGCTGAGTTGGTTGATCACTAACTTCGTTGGATCTACCAGTTCGTCTATTTGTCGAGTCAGCGAGTGCTCCGAGTGCCGAGATAATGATACGAATGTTGAGTGATACTATGTTGTTCCTGTTTGGACCCGACCGGATGGACAGCTGAGAATATAGCTGAGCTGGCGAGTCGGAGAAGATCGAGCCGACGCGCCGCGAGCTAAGATGGAGATAGGCTAAGCTAGAACGAGACTGGGTGTTGCGCGCGAGCGGCTGAGAGTCACGTCCGTCCATCCGTCCTACATCTGAAAGCAATCACGCAGACCAATAGAGCGTTAGCCACAACAGGAGACAGAGTCCTCTTGTTTGGTACTCCGACTCTCAAGTCAGTGATGATTCCAACCGAACGAATAGAAAGAAGGAGTTGTACGAGGTATCTCTAGGAATGTATTGGAAAGTGTGTAGATACTGATACCTGCGATGAGTACCGAGGACCACTATTTATAGCGGGCTTTCATCATCTGGCACGTGCGGTGACGTGTTTCAGCCAATGACGGGTTGCCACGTGTGACACCGACCAATGGTGGGCTGCCACGTAGGCTCTGACGCCTAGCTGCATCGGGTACGTTGCCTCGCGACACGTATCATAGATCTGCGTCTCGTTTCGTACGCGGCAGTTTACCGTCTAACCATGGTCGGGAATTCTAGTGGAGGATGCATTGGGAAGCTTCGAATTGGGCTATGGTAGGGATTCCAGTTGATATTTGCATCTTGTGGTGTTTCTTCAGTGGATCCACAACAGGGAGCAGAGTGCCGCCGAATTAGGTAACAAACTGCTATTACCAAACCATGATTTGATTAATCTAAGTTTAACAAAAATTTTTGGATTGATAAATTCATTAACTAGGTTGATGGTGGATTGATTTGGCTGGGTGAACAATTGGGGACAACATCTTCCTTACCTTTAACCACCATTTTCGGCAACAAATTCTTTCGATCACGGATTAACAATTGGGCACTTGGTGTCGGGTAAGTTTCCTTGTGGAAATTGATTCATGCATTAGCTTAGTCTATTCATATTTGGTTATGAATTTAATTAGGCTTAGCTCTAATTTGATCCTTAAGCCAAATTAATATTAGATAATCATTGTACAAGGTTGATTAGTAGTTAAACCATAATATAATCAAATTAAGTTGGGTTTATTGGAGGTTAAACCTAAGTTGATGGATTAACTAGAGTTAAATTAACTTAACTCTAGTTTGGGTAGTGAATTATGTTATAAAACCTAAACCCTAATTTTATGGGGTTAGGTGGAGGTAATAAATAATTTAGGACTATCCTACTTAATTTAGAGGAGTCAATTTAGTTATTTGATCTTGGTTAAAATAGCTGAGTTATATATATTGATACAGGACCTTGTTTGACACAGGATTTCGGCGTGGACATTATCTGACACGATCGTCATATTTCAGGTAGGTACTTCTTCCTTTGCTTCTATTTAGATTGATTAATCTTAGTCCATGGTTATGTTTTATTTGATGATTATAATTGCTTTACCTTAAATCCACTGTTGTTGATATCCTGCTTGATACTTACTACTTGATTTTTGAGATAATCTGATTTACATCTATACAGTCACAAATTTGATTATTTATACTCTGTAGAATTCATAAGTGTGAATTGCATTGTATAGGATATCATGTGAATTATTATTTTGCATGTTGGGTTGATATGGTGTTTATGCATATTGGGTCGATCTTGTGTCGGTTATGCATATATTGTTTGGGTTATCGTTTTGACCTTGTACTGGATGTACACATGCATATATGGCTGTTGATTTGACCTTGTGTTGGTTATGCATATATATGGATTTGGGTTGTCGTGTTGACCTTGTACTTGATGTACATATGCATATTCAGTTGTTGTTTTGACCTTGTGATTTTATACACGTATTGATTGGGTCGTTGTATTGACCTTGCATTAGATGTACATACATCAATTGGAATTATCTTTGTGTCTAGTATGCTCCTAGTATTGACATTGACTACAGTTTGAGATATGTATTTTAACATCATGTGCATCATACGCATTGCATGCTGACAATCAAATGTCTCCCTTGTGGTTGAGCGAGTTGTCAGTCATATTCTGCTGGCCCTCCGACCACTCAGAGGTAGTGGTAGCGGAGTCTAGGGTGCAACTTGTCATGTAGTGCCCTTCTCGCCCGCTTAGTGGTAGTGGTGTCGAAGTCGTGTGCATACGATGGACCTCTTTGTTGTGGCTAGATAGCTAATCAGCATCCTGCCTGACCGACCACTTAGATGGTAGTGGTAGCTGGAGTCATGAGCAGCTATCACAGTCCTGCCCACCCGATCACATAGATATCGTGATGGCTGGAGTGGAGTGTAGGAGTGACGCATACATGACATATGCATAGATGTTGTATATTGCATACCTTGAATATTATTGAGCATATGTCTGTGATATGTTGCACTTGTTTCAGATATGATTGCTACATATGTTTGCTATGGCGTATGCATGTGCATTCGTGTTTATATATACCTATTGACATGGGTTGTACAGATGTTATAGATAGTACAGTTGTGGAGACTATATTTCTATTGTGTGTTGCTTCAAAGATGATCCGACAAATTTACGACATGATTCTGACAATCGAAAGTAAGATTCTCTAAATCTTAAGTCATCGGTATATTTTATTTCTGAACTTAATTTATATTCTTGTAATTGGCTTGTGTAATTATAATTATTCAAACTACTAGTGGATTGCCAAAGTAAACACTCAACAAGTGTGGGCCTTGGAGTAGGAGTCGCTACAGGCTCCAAACCAAGTAAAACCAACTGTGTGTATTGTTTTCAATTCCGCTACGTTTATCTTTTTCTTTTTACATGATTGTTTTACGATTCAAAAAAGTAATAAAGCCATGAGCATTATTCATCCCCCCTCGAGCGCTTTCCAATCATACACTATTTGTATTAACATTAGTTTATTAGTATATGAGTTACTCTAGGCATTTTCTTTTCTTTTAATGCATAGATTTTTTATCTTTTATTCCTGTATTTTATTTCTTATTTTAAATTTTTTTTATTTCATATCTATACATTTCTAATTCATTTTCCTTTTAAATAGACATGGATTCCTT
>JBBPFP010000068.1:5911659-5935331 GCA_037974795.1 Kaempferia galanga
AGGTAATCACTATTGATATAATGTGGAGCAAGGTTTAAAATCTCGACCCGTGTTGAGGTTTCATCCCATATTAGAACGATATAGTTTTTGTATCGTATCGTACCGTGCCAACACTGTTTTGGTATTTTTTTTTTATTTATATATAGTAATTATTAGATAGATATGTTTATTGTGTATAATTTAAAAATAAGTTATATATTGATTTTATATAAATTGTCAATTATTGAACAACTTAATATTGTTAGAAAAAACAGTTAAATATAATTTTTTAAATATTTCCTAGACTGATCAAGTAAAGACATTCTAAGACAATATATATGACATATCAGTAGAAACATTCTAAGACAAAAATATATATTTCATAGGTTCAAGAAGCAAGAATCCTAAAAGTAAAAAATTAAATATGTTAATATTCATGATCCAAATTTCAAATTAATTCTAAAATAAAAAATATTATCTATAATAAATATATAAATTATGTTACTTTATATATAATAATTATAGAAATTAATTATTTATTCATTTAATTAATTATTAATTTAAATAATATAAATTTTAAATAGTAAACAAAATTAATTAAATAGTCAAATAGTCAGAATATAAATTTAATTTATTTAGAATTTTTTAATTTGTTTAGAATATTAGAATATAAATCTGAATTATTGTCGGTTTTTAGAATTTTTAAATGAAATTTAAAATAATAAAAAAATTAGAATATAAATCTGAATTTTTATATAATTTTTTTAAAATAAAATTTAAAATAATAAAAAAAATTAGAATATAAATCAGATTTACTATAATTTATAAAAATTTAAATACAATTTAAAACATTAAAAAACAAATTTCAGTATATTAATTAAAAATTTAATTTTAAATATAATTTTTTATATATTTTATTAGGATAATTTAATTAGGCTTTATAAAAGTCTATTTGAAATATCACACATACCTTGGGAATTGTTTATATTAATTAAATCTAATTTTTTTTTCGGGGGGCGTCCGCGACGCTTTTGGCACTGCAGGAGGCGTTCAACAACTCCTTCGGCCCCGCCTGTTACGCATATGAGATGAGGTCGCCGCTGCTTGGCTCACCTGACCGATCACTCACTCTCTCTACCTTCTATTGCTGTCAAGGGCGTGCGCGCGATGCACGCCGAAATCAACACGCTCTGGGTGCCGGTTTCGGTTGGGTGGTGGAACGGTAACAACCATTTGCGCCACCTGGCACGGAACAACATTCTTTTCCTTGCCGTGGAGTTTGTTGCGCATCCTCGGTTAGAGTTTTTTAAGCTCTATCAATTTTAAGATCTGCCTGTTGCAGTTTAGTATCATTTAGAAATATCAGACCATGTGATGATTTCTGATTCTAACCAAGAAAAAGCTATTTCACTATCATATCTTCTATTTATTGTCTCTTTTAATTAGCAAATACTTCTAAGGGTACCTCAAGATAAACAGTTCTTGTAGTCCTTGTTTAGATTATGATTTGTGCTTAATGAGCTAGTCTTGTGGAGAGTCGTTTGGATCCAACTTGTGTGTTTCTTTTCCCTTCAGTGAGGGCGGTGATACAAATAATTTCTTTTACACGGTCAAATTCTTGTGCTACCGAGATCTACACTCACAGTTGCTGATTAGAACAGGGCAGGTTTACTGTTATGCTTTGAATAATCACGACTGAGGATTTGTAATGTATGCTACCCTAAGTTTATGATCAAGTATTAAATTGGATTTTCTAACACTCTTCAAAATTATTTTGAGAGAAAATTGTAGGAAGAACGAGAGAAGAAAGAGAATGAATGAAATAAGTTGGTTGATTTTCCTTTGTCACTTAATGGTAAAGAGGCAGTGAAAGAAAACTGGTGGATATTTTCTCATTGAATTCTTTCCCCCCTAATGCATGAACACAAGACAAAGAATGTACAAAACTCAGTTATCGAATATTGACTAGTTACATGATCAGCTAATATTCTCTGTCCAGTTACTTTATTTTACATTTTTTTCATCCTTCTAAGTGAACACGAATACGGAGAATCTTCTTTTACTCAGACTTTTTTTATTTCTCCCCTAATTGCATCCTTCTTTCCTCTTATCCTTCCGATTAGACACCTGACAAATTCAAATAGGGGATTGCCCATTTAATTCAGACCATACCTAACTCAATTGGTTCAAATTGTTCTCTTTTTTTTTTTTTAAACCAATCTGAAGACCAAACTTCTCTGAACTAAAAATGAACCAACCTTATTGGCAAAAAGGCAATTTGGTTTGGATGTTTATTTTCAGTTTAAACCTGTAAATGTTGGGTGATATGATACATCCAATTCTTATTATGGCATTTCTGCCGGTGTCTCTGACCACAGTTTTTTGTCAGTTTAGTCGGAGATTTATGATTCTGTCGATAATATGATTTTTATTATTGTATTTCTATTTTCAGGTCAATACTCTTAGAGAGGAGTTGCAAATCTTGGCTTCCTCACGATCAGTTACAATTGTTACTAGTGGAGGATCAGGTTCTTGCAATTCCATAATTATCGTAAATGTTTTTTTTTTTTGTTGACATTTGTGATGTGCAACAAAGAACATTCTACTTTTTTGCTATTTGCTTGTTGCTCACATTGTCATGTGTATGTGCAAAGGTGCTAAGACATGGCTTGCATTGTAACGATTGGCGCGCGCGCGCGCACACACACAGTGTATTGGTTTTGAATCAGATTGAAGAATGATCTGATGCTTTGTAATTACAATATCCAATTTATTACTAATTGACCTTTTGCTCCAATTTAAAGTTAAAATCACCTAGTTAGCTTTGTCTTAACTGTAGTCTATCTTTTGCATAAGCACCCAACTAGCATATGAACATGCAATGTTAAGCATTCCTAGACATACAATAATAAAAAATGGAAATTATGGTACTTTGAACTTTGAACCATATGATCTCTTATATCTACTTAGTCAGATTGATATGTAATCATGATGCTATAACTCCAACTATTTTCTTCTATATGATTAGAGTACAAGGAATAATTTTTGTGAGGAAATTTGGATTTGTTAAATTGGAAATGCCATCTGGAACCGTTACCAATATGACACTCACTGATACTGCACCACTTGAAAATGAGCAATGGTGGTCATGGAATAAGTTTATAGATAAGAGTAAACAAATCCGAGCTTAATAAATTCATTTAAGATAGTGAACCAAACATCATTATTTCATCTATCATTGTGTTCTTTTATCTTTGTTTTTCTTTATATTAGTTTCAGAGATGGGTCTGAATCAGTTTCAAAAATTTTCTATATACACGACCACATGGATAAAGAGATAAGATGAAAGTGATCAAAAATTTATGCAGATCAAAAAGTTTATCCTGATAATATTCACTTACTCCCTAATTACGTTGATATAGGACTCTTGCCTGTTCTTTTGTGTTAGTTTCACCATATTCATTGGTATAATGTTCTAAACCTCTTCACTTTCAAATTGACATGTGGGAATCAACTAATCCATGATTTGGGTTCTGGTTGAGTCATTAAATAACACAATGTTAATTGTTTTTGCTCGTGTTGTTGAAAATCAATAATTTCAGTTCTTTTACAGAATTCTATTGGCTGTATTCATTACTTCCTCCCTAATTATATTGATATAGGACATTTGCTTGTTCTTCTCTGTTAATTTCACCATATTTTGGTATACAATTTTAAGCCTCTCACATTCAAATTGACATGTAGGAACCAGCTAATCCATGATTTAGTTTCTGGTTGAGTCATCAACTAGCACTTGATGTTAATTATTTTCGTTGGGGCTGTTGAAAATGGATAATTTCAGTTCTTTGACAGAATTCTATTGGCTGTATAATCAGAATCTGCCACTATTTATCAGTAACTGTAGATGGTTATTGTTCCTGTCTCTTTATTTTTGTGTTATTTTAAAGTTGAAATGTTTGCAAATTGCAGGTTCTGCAAGATTTGGTGTTACAACTGTCATTGTTGTTGGAACACTTGGATATGCCTTTATATGGTGGAAGGTAATC
Organism: Kaempferia galanga; assembly: GCA_037974795.1. Taxonomy (NCBI): domain Eukaryota; kingdom Viridiplantae; phylum Streptophyta; class Magnoliopsida; order Zingiberales; family Zingiberaceae; genus Kaempferia; species Kaempferia galanga. The sequence continues at coordinate 5,915,685 of JBBPFP010000068.1, forward strand.
TTTTTTGTTTCTCTCCAAGGATTAAATTGCTTAACTAAAGTTTGACATCAATAAGTTCCATTCATTTGGTGGCAGTGCTATCTTTTCCAAGGATGCCTTTATGGAAGTTTATCTTACATGAATTTCTATCTGCTTATAAATTTCATGTTGAAAGAGTGGATTTCACAACACTACACTGTCTTCATACAGGAGTTGGTTATGTCAGATCCCATGGCTGTTGAACTCATATGCTTTCTCTGGACATTGGCCAGATTAGTTTATCTATCCTGAGTTAGATGGCTTATTTCATGATTGTTAGCTGTCTATAGTAAGATTTAATGCTCATTAGTTAGGTTCATAGCACATTGACAAAGGCGAGATGAACATTTTATTTGACTAGTTTTGAGTAGGGCTGAAATGAACCGGATGTTCATCAACAAGCTTGGTGTTTGGTTCGATAAAATTTATTTATGTTCATTCATTCATAAAAGAATATATAAAATAAAGAAGCTTGAAGATTAATGTTCTTGGTTTGTTAGCATTCATGAACAATATATGATTAAATTTATTTACTAACTTGTGTAAAATTTAACTATAAATTTATTTCTTAATTTTTTTTTCAAATACATAAAAATATAGTAATTTATATAATTTTATATTCCTCATAACATCTTAAAAGTAGGAAAATGATATCAGTGTAATAATCTATTAAACGAACATTTAATCTGAATATTACGAACAACAATGCTATTAGTCAAGATCCATAAAAAGCTCGAGCTCGTTCCAAGCTCGGTTACACACCTAGTTTTTGATAATTTTTACTTGAAGTTTCTAATACTATTTTTCTTTTTATACTAAACAGAAGCAAAATGTTAATTTTTTTCAAATCAAAAACTTAACTAGAAGATTCTGGTTGGCACACTTGATTTCAACGTCTTGAATATTTATATTTTCAACTTTTCTTTCTTATTTTATATTAATGTTTAATTGAAGTTTATAAAATTATGATTATTTGGTATGACAATTAATATAATGAATTATTAAGCACATCTTGTATGTGAGTAGTGATTTTGACTCTTTATAGGCTGTAGTAAAATGGTTATTCTCCATAGGTACTCAATTTTTATCAACTCTATCTCTAGACAACCTCTCATATGAGTTAGTAAAATTTAGGTGATACAAACAGTATGGTAGCAGTATAAGTTCCCATGAGCCCTATAATATTAATTAATACTATGAAAAACCGTTAATTAGATGTATATGATTATGACTATATTGAAAAAAACTAAGGTTTATGTTACTGTATTGCGGCAAATGTAGTAAATTAGATGCAGATTTAAGAGTATGTGGCGATCTAAAACTCCATCTAAGACAATGTGTGGCTGATTTTTATTCCAAAGTTAAATAATGAACTGGGAAGAATATCTTTGCTTATTTTTTCACTGGGATGTTGGGTTGTGAATTAACATTTTTGCTTATTTCTGCATGAAGTTGTTGAATGATGTCAGAGACTTTTGATCATAGATTTCATTTAATTGTACTTTTATTTGACTTTAGATCTGGAAAGTAAGGTAATCCAATAACTGGTTCATAAGATGAATATTGGATATGATATTTTAGCTATGCTTTTCTATTTTTTACACCCTTTATTCTATTCCTTTCTATTACCATCTGAAGTATGTTCCCAGATATATTCTTTCTTAACCTTGCAAACTAAATGGTAATATGTACACCTCCAGGGATGGAAACTTTCAGATCTCATGTTTGTTACTCGGCGCGGCTTCTCTGATACTTGCAATCTCATTGGCAAACAGATGGATCTTGTTTCATCATCTGTTTCTGTATGTTTTTTTTCTTTTAAATTTATCTTGATTTATTTTAAAAAATATTATTGAAATGCTAGACTGTTTTTTTTTTTTTGTCATTTTGGCATGATGCCTATTATAAATACTGCAAAGAGGATGAATCCAACATTTTAACCAATGCCTCAGTGTAATGTGTGCTTGGACCTAAATTATTCTTCATGGCGAGGTGCAATAATGATGTATCCTATACTTTATCCAGAGGATTACTTTCTTTCCCTCAACATGCTAAAGGTCCCATATTTATTTAACCCAAAGTAGTGATTTTGAGATTGAAGTTGATGCAGGTTTTGATCAACAAAAGTAAACTTACTGTTAGGGTATCTGGTATATGCTAAGGCTTTTTCCAACTTGCATAATCATACACTCTTAATATTCTTGTATTGAAATGCAAGTTTGAAATTGGTGAAATCTATCAACCTTAATTTTCTTTCGATGCCAACCCATTGATTAAACCTTGTTTCTTGAAATGACTTTTTTTGAGTTCTGATTCAGTATTACTGAGCTAATCATTACTATCTGAAAACAAACATATCTTTTGATAAGTTTTGCTGGGTACCCATGTTTCTAACAATGGGAAATTTCTTGCATAACTTTAGCCTTAAACTGCTGATTGGCAGGCTGCTAGGCGACATCTGTCTTCAAAGATTGACCGTGTAGATAGTAATTTGGAGGAGTGCAAGGAGCTTGCCATGGCAACCAAATTTGAGGTGTGACACTATATTTCTGTAGTTTGTTATCTTTCAGAAGTTTTGACAGATAATATGCGGAGTATATTGTAATGACATGTAGGTGTCAGAACTGCATGGAGATTTAAGATTGGTTTTTTCTGATATGGAATCTGTCCAGTGTGCCGTCGAGACTCTGGTACTTTCTGTTTACTTTATCTTTTTCGTTTGTAAAGCTAAGTTTACATTAAGCAAATACTCTTAAGTAAGATCACAAATTGATATGTGACTTCTTTCTTCATCAGAGGTCAAAGCTTGATCGAATTGAAGGAGCTCAGGTATTAATAATATCTTTGAATTTCATCTATCTCATTCTATTGTTGTTTGGTTCAGTTATAAGACATTGTTTTTTTAGGATTTGACATCAAGAGGAGTCTCTCATCTTTGCCAGTTCGTGGGGAACTTAGAGCAACGCAGGAATAATGAACTTATTCAGGCAAGCAAAATTTGTCAATTTTCATTTGTGTGCAACTATTTTGTGTCACTCTATAGTTTGGCATCCTTAGCAATTTGCTATATTAAATTTGACTTTGTATATAGATAGCCAGCTGATTTTTTCGACAGCATATTGACAAATAATTCATTTTTCAGACAAATTATCTTTCTTCTGACGAATGATTGTTGTTTAAGGTGGATAAATATTAAAGGTTCAAAAGTTGATATTTTTCTTAATTCGTTGGTCAATACCATATTAGAAAAGTAGATTAACTATAGACCTGACTGAGTACAGGTGATTGGAGTGCTAATCAAACCAATGGCCAACAACTTAGATGAAGTGTACCCCTTTCTATTTCTATTTCCTTTTCACTTGCCTTGACGTTTCTTTATGTTCACATCTCTCCCCATTTTGTAGTTCATAATTTTTTGGTGGCTTATCAACTGGTTTGATGCAAGTTCATTTACATATCAATAATATGAACCATATGAACCGGGGAACATTTGATGAGCATGGAGATATATATAAGCAGAATCCTTCGGCTCCTTGAATAGGAGATGTCCTATACGAACCGTTAACTCGTGGATTGCTAGTATTATGCATAAGCATTGTATACCTGCCGGTATAGATAGTATAAGCTGGGTTCAAGTGTCCACCAAGCAGGTTTGGTATAGAGAATAATGGCTGAATTCCTTTTAGGTTTATGCTCTTTTTGTGTTGGGTTTGGGTAGTGGATAGGCTATTAAGTTATGACTGAATTTGGGTATCAGCACAAAGCAGAGGCTTAGTAGAATTCTTAGATACGACAGAAATTTCTCTTCAGTGTAAAATTTGATGTGGACATGGATTATCCAGAGCATTGCCAAGATGTTTGTATTGTATACATGCTGCCTACTGAATTCAGTTCAAACATCAATGTTTATGAAATATTTCAAACACACCCTTCGTCTTCCAGGATTCATCAAAACGAGCAATTGAATTTCCACAAACTGCAGTAGTGACGAGGGTATTTTCTATTTTTCTCTTTTTTTTTTGTTCTAGTATTTCCTATTGTCGATTTCGCCCTAACATTTCTTATCCCAAAAGCAGGCACTCTCTTTACCACCGCTCTCGACAGAATCAACATCATCTTTAGAATCACCATCACCGTCTTCATCTGCTTCACCATTTACACCTCTTGGGAATCCCAGAGTAAGCATTTTCCTATATTACTATAAACTTCCTTTTGTTACTCCAACAAATATCATGGTGATAATTTGATGCTTCTCAGGTTCCGCATTCATCAACAGTCGTATCAACTTCAGGACTAAAGGTTTGCATGCTCTTATGGGTTATATGAAGTCGAAATCTGAATCTAAATCTAACTACATGTAGCTGCTAATAAACTATTAATCACTTAATTTCCCATGGAATCAATGAACACTGTAGAATACAATAGCTCTTCTATCATTTGCAAAAGCAATCTGACTCTATATTATCACCTTTTTTTTTACTTATGTGAAATTATTATTTCGCAGGATTTGCAGGACTTTGTGAACACTACTAAAGAAAGAGACTCTAAGCCTGATATTCCTCTCACTCCTAAAGTTCCAATTGGATCTACTACCGAACAACGTGACCTTACTGCACCAAGTTCTTCTCGAACCTCATGGAAGTTTCCAAGCATCAATTTTCTTTCAAGAAGCCGTAGTTCCACAGACTAGTTTCCTGAATACCACTGCAAATTTCATGATATGCTTAATTAGGACAGAGTATAAATATCATCGTAAACTGGTCGGTACATTTTTGTTCTCTCGTCATGTACGTTTTATTTCTTCAAGGGCTTTTGAGGATGTCAGGCATTTGATCTTATGGGAAATTGATGGTACCAGATCAAACATGTCGCTTCTGCTCGATTTACTGAAGAGAGGGAAACATTCTCAGTTCTTGGAAGATAAACTCCTACGATATGTTCTTAATTTACCGACTCTTGTATTTTGTATGCGATCGAACATGTAAAATATTGTCAAATTTTGCAAATAAATTAATTCAATATGTGAAATTGCAATCCAGAAGGCTGTCTAAATGCTTCGAAGAAAATTGTCTCATGGATGTCTTTTTGTTTTTTCTTGTCACCTAAAAATTTAAAACGTATAGTCATTCCATCCTGACATGCAAATCATTTGGAGATGTCTAAACTCAATAGAGAGAATGTCTATAACAAAACTAAAGCTGTCAAACGGATTATTGATAGGTTGGGAAATATCTAATTCAAATCAATCGTAATCTGTAGGTCCATAAAATTTTTTTAAAAAAATTTATTATCTTTGACGTTTTAGAAAGGTTTTATCATTAAATGTATCGAGAAATATATATTTTAAATGTAAATGATGACAAATGAATACTCATATTTGATAAAAAAAATACTATTATGAAGAAAGATAATCAATTGATATAAAATTTTACTTATATATGTTTTTCAATCCGTGAGTCAATTTAAGCTCGTCATGGGTCGACTTGTACGGATTGCGAGCCTAGACGGATCGGCTCATGACAAACTTGGGTTGATAAAATTCTAATCCAACCTAACTAAATTATTTAGCAGGCGGATAAATAAATAAAACCTCGGAGTAATTATCAAAATTACCTCCTAAATTTAACAACTTTTATGACCCTAAAATTTCATTAATTCCAATATTTAGGATTGGTATATCATTCGCAACGAGTAACGCCGACACTGGGCATCGAGTCCGATATAATGGTCCGTCCTGTAGTTTCGGCATGTAAAGGGGCGGCCATTTCGTCGAACTCATTCGCCGCTCCGCTCTGCCACATCACGAGATCGTTCTGCCAGCGGGCGACTAATAGTGCCTGACAGCGCGATGGCGGAGGAGGCGGACGTGTTGGTGGCGGAGGAGAAGGGATCGGAGAGGGACGGTGATCTGTCGGAGGAGATCGAGGAAGGGGAGATCAAGGATGATGACGCGAACCCGGATCCTGTTGCTGCGAGGGTGGGAGCCGAGCAGCCCCACCCCCTCGAGCACTCCTGGACCTTCTGGTTCGACAACCCCCAATCCAAGTCGAAGGACGCTGCCTGGGGCAGTTCCCTCCGCCGGATCCACACCTTCTCCACTGTCGAAGATTTCTGGGGGTAAAGTTCGTGCCAACTCGCCTCGCGGCCATTCTTCTCCCATGGAAAATTTCCTGATTCATTTGGAAAATACTGAGCTTTCAGATCTTCTTTGGCCATACTTGCGGTTCTTTAGCAAACCTATATTTCATCAACATGTCAACAAATAATGTGTCGTGCTATGATCGTGTCAATCGCGTAGCGGCTGAGGTGATGAGGATGGATAGGAAAGAAGAAACGTATTTAGGAGGGAGAGGCTGCCACGAACATCCTTGGAGCTTGAATAGTAGTAGGGACATATTCTATTGTGCACTATTATAGATAGGCATCTTCCTTGAGCCATCTTGGTAGTTAAGAACTTGCCCGCTTTTAATTGCTACTACACTATAAGCACAGAGTAATAACTACCATAAGAATATCCTGAATAAAAGTAGGTGGAGATAGATTACAAAGGTGTTACTTTGCTGTGCTTCTTTCATGGAGTAACTTGCACGAGATGCATATCTCAGTTAAAAGTTTCAAAACGAATTGATGTTGAGATGCTGTTTGCCATGCATGGGACCAACCGACCAAATAATAGATCTGTACTATAGATATTTGGAAATTACAATTTGCTCCATGCAACATGAGCTCCACTTCTAGCAACATAGGAAATCCTTTTTCATTGAATCACATTCGTTTATATTGGATTAGGTTCTATCTAATCTCATTTCATCACCAACTCTGATCCTTTAACTTGGAAGGATGAGCACGAGCCTCAAAATACTCATGCACTACTTAATGACAGTTCACCCATCAAGGTTTTTTATACGAGTTATCCTTCAGTTGTCGATGCGAGTTAAACTAAGTTCTCACATGTACCCCAATTAATCTTTACCCTGACCCATACTGTTGCCATGAGAGACTTGATTCACTTTGTCATGAATGTTTAATCACAACAACAGGTAGAGCAGTTGTTCACTTGTCAATGTGTTTATATGGTCATTAGTCATCCCTCAAATATCTTTGAGTGCAGTGTCAAGTTCAGATCTGCTTAATGATTTGATGTCCTCACCCAAGTAAACAGTCCAACTCATAGATGGCAGCATAAGGTCTAATGGCCATTAAATGGTGTAGATTCTATATGTGGATCTTGTGGAGCAAAGAGATGCCTTGATTTTTTTCAATTGTACCACTTTGTTCAGCGTACTTACGAACTCCACATTCATCACAATAATTGCCTTTTCCAGTTGCATCTCCTTCATCCTTTTCCAGTTGCATCTCCTTCATTCCTTGGATCAGATGTTTGACAGCATTTGTCATGATCCGGTCTGATAAGATAATCAGTCCATTAATTTGACCAGACATGAATCATGTAACTCAAAATATTTAACCTCAACTTAGTCAACTTCATGCATCAAAGCCTTTACACATTCACATTCTTTCTTAAATTCTTCACGTGGGATTAACTTTACTTGTCATACTATCTTCATATGGCTCCAAGGTTCTCTCATAATGTGCAAAGGAACATGTGCTGTCTTTTCTATTCATTTACTTGTTTTTCATGCAATGTTGTATTTAGTGTGCATTATCTCATTGCCCTTTGTTCTGTTCTATAGTGGTTATACTTAATGTTTCATCGAGGGAGCTCCTTTATATGTAAAACATATGGAACTATCATCCTTTTGTACGGCAGGGTGTGCCCATAATGATTACTTTCTTTGTGCTTTCAGCCTATACAATAATATCAATCATCCAAGCAAACTGATATCGGGAGCTGATTTTCATTGCTTTAAGGACAACATTGAACCAAAATGGGAAGACCCAGTTTGTGCTAATGGAGGGAAATGGACTATTAGTTGTGCTAGAGGAGGAAGATCAGATCAGATGTGGTTATATACTGTATGTATCTTGCTACTCGGTAAAGTTCATAAATTTAATAAATATAACAACTTACATTATTTTCACTTTTTTGCATCCTTTCATACTAGTTATTGGCAATGATCGGGGAACAGTTTGACTATGGGGATGAAATTTGTGGAGCAGTTGTTAATATAAGAGGGAACAAAGAAAAGATAGCTTTGTGGACCAAGAATGCTGCTAATGAAAAAGCTCAGGTACTTGTGAACCAGTTACACTGAAATGATTTCATTTAGTATCTAATCCTTTGCACAGCCTTATCATTGCCATCTGATTTACCGCTTTTTCTTTTTTTTAATGATCTCAACATGTGAAGGCTTAATAATTACTTCTTTGTTATTACGAATTATGATGATGATTAGCCAAACCTGCATATTACGTTCTTTGTTAGTTTTTATCTAAATAGTGATGAACATTTCAAGATCGAAGTTATAGAAACCAATCAAAAGCTTCTAGAAAATGAAATTTACTTATTAAAGGATCAATTACCTAAATTTAAATTCGTCCATATTTTCAGGACCTAAGCTAAAGTGATGAGCATTAAATGGCTTTCTGTTTAATGGTAAGTTGTAGAATAGAAAAATCTAGCAAGGTTTTCTGTTTACTTATTTAAAGCCCAATTTACTCAAACTTAAATCCACGCTTAATTTTCAGGATCTAAGCTAAGAATGAATTAATTCCTTCCCTAACCTCAGTCTAATTGTTCTAATTACTGACTCCATGCAATACATGGGAGAATTAATCCTCAATGAACAAATGCATCCAGAACAAAATAGATAAATCTACATACTAAATTCTAAATTGTTTCTCTTTCAACAATAGGATATTGCTATATAGTTCACAAGTTTAGTTAGTTCACAGAGAAACTGATCTAATTCCAGCAAAAGAAAATGTTCTATTATTATTAGATTTTTTGTTTGTATTTAAACTTTCCTAGCACTTTGGATATGATAGGAGTTTTCTTTCATGCCTATAACAACTTGTTCTCTTTGGGTTTGGCCAACTTTGGATGATTTCATTTTATCAAATCCATCGTTGGTAAAGGCCCAACTATAACACTTAGTTTTTGTTAGAATTGCGAGATGTTACAAATAATAGGTTATGCTTTCTGTTGTTTAGTCAATGGTATTGCAAGAAAAATAGGAATAATAATTTTTTCGCATACCTCGGAATAATTAGTTAGTTCTTAAGACTATTTATACACAAGTTGTACTCTGCCATGGCTGAGGTTAAGAAAATACATGTTTTCCCGCAACTTGTTATTGGAGTTTTTCTTAATGAATTTGACATGATAGCAAGGTCTCCCTCCCTCTTCTTTTCTCTTCGTAAACTCTAATCCCTCTTTCTCAACTCGTCTCGTAGACCACCTTGTTGACAAAATCTAGTATCTTCCCTATGCAACCCTTCTCCAAATGTCTCTTAACATTCAGAAACTTCATAATCCTCAGGCCATTGAGACCTTAGGGAAAGGCCACACTTTCTTCCTGAACTCTACTCTCATTCTCACACCTTATCACAAAACTACAAAATCTAATATCTTCTATGCATGACTCTTCCCAATCCCTCTCATCACATCCGTAAACTTAATGATCCTCAGATAATAATAAAAAAAATTATGTTTTATAGTGTGGGAAAATGGAAAATATTATCCATTGAAAATTCAGATTATTTATATCTTCTAAAACTGCAGATGAGCATCGGGAAGCAATGGAAAGAAATTCTGGACTATAATGACACTATTAGCTTTCTAGTTCATGTAAGAAAACCTCTCGTTTTTGTCTTCTTCAATCAAGTTTTTCCCTTTTTGCAAATCGGTAAATTAATTTCCTTCCACTGTTGCAGGACGATGCAAAGAAGCTGGAGAAGCGTGCTAAGAATCGTTATACGGTGTGATTTCTGTCACCATATATAACTTTTGTCTCATAAACCATACCAGTTAGAACCTTCAACCTGTGTGAAATACTGCGATGTTTCTTATCAATCTCTAATACAGATACCAAATGAACCTTTTGCTGTTTGATTGCACTTTTCTAAAAACAAAATCCATGTGTTTTTGTTTTTGTTTTTGCGGATGTTGTCTTCTTCATTCACTTTGTTCTTACCACACGTGCATAAATGTATGCTGTGTTGATTCTCAGTAATTTCTGGAGGAAAGATACCCTCTGTAATATGTCGTATTAATTTGTGAGAAAATTCAATTAACCTTGGGCAAACTATTATTTAATTTATTCGCAACCTTTATTATTTTTGAAAATTATTTTTTAAAATTTTAATATTTATGTATAGATATAGTTTAACTTTTATATATTTTAATTAATCTTTACTTTGTGATTTAGGACGGTAATATTTTATGAATAAATTTAGTATTTGGTTTGATAAAAATTTATTTATGTCATTTAATAAATTAAATAAATCAGTTGGAACAATTTATTAAATTAAATAAATAAATTTGAACATATAATATTTATTAATAAAATTTTTATTAATAATTAAATAAATAATTTTTTTAAAAAATAATTAAATAAATTTAAATTATTCAATAGCTGTGATTATTAGTTTTATATTATTTTGTGAGATTTCATATATGTTTTTTTATTATAAATTTAATAATTTACCTTTTTCATTAAAAAAAATCGCTTCACGTGATTACTGCCAACCCTCAAAACCTAGGGTTTCGAGCACATTTAAATAATTCGGAAGCTTTTTTTACTAAATGGATGAAAAAGTAGAAAAGATTATTTCAGGAAAAGTAGTAATTTCAAGTGCTAATTTTTTTAAAAAAAATCCCGTTGACTATATATGGCCAACTCAACGGCGCGAAAGGGTAAAAAATAATGACACGATCTTACGTCATTAATTCAGTAAATCGGGAGGGTTTATAGCACACTTCTCCCGGAGAATTTAATGCTCCTTCCCCGAATCCCTCTCGTTCTGTACCTTCCGCTTCTACTTGCTGCCGCGGCGCTGCACCGTCGGCACCGAGAGGCCGGCTTCTGAAACCCTGCCACAACTGGCTACAAATCGTCCACCTCCAGCGATCCCTTTACCGTGTCCAAGCCGAACCAAGACAACCCTACCGACGAAAAGGAGCCACCTCCTGCGGTTCCTTTCCCCTGTCCCAGCCTCGCAGGACGAACCGAGCCCAAAGCGTGCTTCCACAGGGTCTCGCAACTCTTCTTCCGCCGCTTCTGATCCCGAGACAAAGCCCAATCGCCCTTGGCATCCTATCTTAGGTGCCCTGGTTCGTATTCCATGGCGTTGCCTTTTTTTTTTTACTATTCCATGGCGTTGCCTTGAGAACGAGGGGATTCTATAAGAAGCATAGTCGATCAACCGAGCTCTGATACCGTGTAAGAATCTAGGAACCAATATCTGCGATCTTAAAGTTCTGTCTCAATTTTTTAGGTTTACTGTTACAATCTGCGAAAAGATGGTTAAGAAGAAACTCGTCTGCGAGGATGGTGACAATGGGTGCTCTAGAAAAAAAAAGTCTTCTTGCTCTTCTGCTCCTCATTTTCCTTGCCATCCTCGTCCAGTTCACCCTTCTTTCTTCAAGATCATGATTGGTGATTTCCCAGAGTTATTGGTATGTTTTCCTTTAACCCAAACTGATTTTTTCTGATAATGTTCGCTTGCATACTCAATTGTTTCATGTTTATGCAGTTCATACCCCCAGACTTTACTGAAGTTATTTTTGATTTAGTCGATAAGAATGTGGATCTAAGAACTTCTCTCGGAAGTTGTTTTAAAGTTAAACTCTCGGTTGTTGATAAATCCTTGGCATTTAAAGATGGCTGGCCTGATTTTGTATTGGATCACTCTATTGCTTATGGGGATGTGTTGGTGTTCACATATGAAAGCGAATCCTTGTTTATTGTTGACATTTTTGGCATTGATGCTTGTGAAAAGGTTTACTTTGGCAAAACAGATAGAAATGTTCTCAACGAAAAGAAGAAAGAGAAAGCTGGCACATCTCTTCGGAGGCCACAGCTTGTCAAGGGTCAGAAATCTTTTGAAGCACCTAGTTTTATGAAAGATTCACTAGAGAAGACTGATCCTCCAACTACCAACAAAAACGTTGATGAATGTCTTGGTGGAACAGAGGTTCACTTTGGCAAAATGTCTGACAATCTCTGCTCCAGAAAGAATCGAAGGAAGGCTAATTCCTCTTTTGAAAGGCCACAGCCTGTTAAGAAACCACATTTTCTTGAAGCTTCAAATGCTAATAAAAGATCAGAAGAGATAAATGATCCTACAATTTTTGCCAATTGTACTGCTGAGTGTCTGGTGCAGAATAAAAATGAGTCTGCAAACTCTGCTCAAGGTATTGAAATGATGGATGATCCTGATTATGGTTGCGTAGCTAAAAACTCAGATAAAGTTAAAAAGAAACCTAAATCCTCTCCCCCTCGTAGCTGTGGCTATGGAAGTCCTCGAGATGTTGATGTAATTCAAATAAACAGACCATCAGCCAACATGATCCGTGGAGAAGTTCCAATAGAAGATGAAGTAAGAGGACCTTCTTTTGTACATGAAACCAATAAAAAACTGATTTCTAGCTGCCGGGATATCATCCTTGTTACTCCTGAGGTGGATGTTTTGCTTCCATCTGACATAAATGAGATATATCATCTAGGAGAAAATGAATGCGACTACCTTCAGGAACACAATGTGATAAATGCAATTGCAACTGACGAGATCAATGGCATATTTCTTCTCACAGAGGATGGTGTATGCCACATTGTAGAGGATGATATAGAAAATGGACAATGCAAAACTAACATAATCGAGAAATATCATGAAGGAGAAAATGGGAATGGTATAGTGGGGATAAATACAATTGCAGCTGAAGAGGTTGTCTGCAAATTTCTCATTACAGAGGATGGAATATGCCATATTGTAAGTGAAGATATAACACACGGACTAGGTGCTGCCACAAATGCCAATGTAACTGGTAATAGCATGGGATGCATTGACATTGTTAACATACCTAGAGATGCCTCATCTACCCATGAAAGTTCTCCAGCAGTTAATTCCATTGCACCTATAATTCAACATATTAATGATCAAACAGCTAACAGAATAGTTGTGCACGCGAAGAGGAGTAAGTTCCCAATGCCTAATTGGTATCTAGTTATCTAGTTCCTTTTTCAGTGGTCTTCAAGATCTTATGCTTTATTTTCAGTGTAAACACATTCTCTTTTTCTATCTTTCGTAAGCATGCTGAGTTGGTGGAGAACTCACTCTAAGAAAAAATATATTAGTAGCTTATATGCCATGGGAAGGTTACAATTTTGAAGACGTAATACTAATTAGTGAATATTTGGTATATTAAGATATTTATACTGCTTTTCTCATCCAAATATATAAAATTCAACTCATATGACAAGCCAAAGATCTGAAAGAATTACTAGAGAAATACCACATCTAGAGGCTCAATTACTCTGCAATTTTGACAAAAATGGAGTGGTAATGTTGGGATCATGGGTAGAATACAATATTTTAGTATCATGGGTACTCCTCAATTGGCAAAAAAATGTTCTTTAGAATCACTTATAGGTAGAAGACAACATGCTATTGGTCCTATGGGGGAGGGTCCATTTATAATTTGAAAATGACTAATATATACATTTTAAAAAATGGTGACGATATGGGAATAAGGTTGTCATTTCCAAAATTTTGACTAGACTATATAAATCTTATTTGCAAGTTCAAGCACTTGTTGATATGGTCTTCAACCCATTAGGAGTACCGTCATGAATGGGTGTGGGGTCGAGCATACCGCCTTTTGCCACCATGTATGGGTGTGGGCTAGTAGCCCCAAGGCTATAGTGCAGTGGAAGGGCGCTAAGTTGTAGCCCAGATACCTGCGGTTCGATCCCCAGCTACAATGCATTTGCAGGGATTTTTTCCTCCAAATAGGGAGCGCAACCACAGGATGTTGGGCTTCTGGGCCGCCGCGAGTGCTTCTCGATTTACCTTGGCAGCCAGTCGAAAACTTCCTCGAGTCGGGCTTGTTGCCCCAGGTTCGGTGTTACCTGGTTCATTTTTTTTAATGAATGGATGTGGGGTGTATATTTGAATGTTCATTCCGGTTGGTTGGAGATCTACTGAAATGACATTATAGAATAAACATTAGGTAGTATAGATATTATTATGTGATAAGTTGATTGTTGAAATGATAATTGAAAGGACAAAAGTGCAAACTATCAATACTATTTCCTTATTGGAATCCTTAAAAAACGTCTATGGGCTCATATAAATTTTTGTGCCTATTTCAATCCTTAATATACTGGGAATTACTATAGGAATGTACTAGTAATTGTGTGGATAGAAGGAGAAATATTTGCAGCAATACAACAATGTATTGGGGTTTAATATGTTGGTCCCTTGGGAATTCTTCAATCTGTAGCCAATGGAAGTAAACTACTTTTAAAAGATCTTTTCCCGACTTTGCTACCTCATTTCTCATGACATTTTAAATCAGATCATTTCCCTTTAACTCAATAAAGGAAGCAGGAATGTCTTTCAGAGAACCATTTTGTTCTAGATTCCAGTTCAATATTAAACAAGTGCAAACCAATTGAATGCTTGTGTGAGGAATTCTTCTAATTGATTTGCCATTTTCATAAAGGACGACCTTAAGTTGGACATTATCTTTCCCACAAGAGATCTTGAGTAAAAGGTGTTGATAAATTTATACTGTTGCATATGTGACCATGGGCAAATTTTTTGATTCCTTTAGATTTTTATTTATTTTGGTCATGTAAAAATGCCGCAAACATACAATTCATGAGGAAATCAAGAAATAGATTGAATGGGACATGTATATGTTTTTTTCATGTCAAAGAAGAAAAGAACGTAAGATATATTTAATTAAAATTTTGAATATAAAATATGCGTATAGAATATGCATACAAATCAAAGCCTATTTTGGTAGGATCTAAAGTAAATAAAAAAAAAAATAGAATATTAAGGATAAGGAATAAACTATAGATAAATCCAAGCATTCTTTTCATAAATCCAAACATCTTTTAGCAGGTGTTTGTCTCCCACTAGATCATGATGATTTTTTTTTGTTGTGAAAATGTTGTCTATTTAAATATGAACTATTGATTTTTTTTTCTCAAATTATAAATATTGATGTTGGCTCATTAATTATAAGATCAGCTAAGCCCTAGTTAGCCACTCTAGGAGCAACTATTCATGCCATTACGCTAAAATGTTTTACAGAGGAGATGCATCATACATTAGTTACATTTACTATGAAAAGTTAAGATCTAGTGGCATAACACAAGATCTTCCTAAAGTGGAACAATCTTATAAGTACAAAATACTTTGCCTGCAGGTAGAACTGGCTGTTCAGACACAAAACCACTTACTTCGTCGTTAGATAGTTTTGGAGGCAACCATCAGGATATGCCCTATATGACTACTGAAGCAAATCAATCGGATAATAACCTTCAGGATATAACTGATAGGACTGCGACAGCTAATCAATCTGGTAATTTTAGACTGGTTTAGTTACCTAGTCATTTTGTTTTTCAGATTTTATACTTTTTTAATGATGACAATCACAGTAAAAAATAATCTTAAACAACAGGAACGACATCTGATTTTCTGCTAGAAGTGAATGGGGAAGAGGATGAATCTTGCCTAAGAAGAAGCCATGATCCTAAATCTGCAGAGGTGAAACCTACAGGCTTGGATGGTGTTTTTTCGTTAAGTTCTCCGTGTTTCAGCTTAACTTTATCGTCCGGCTACCAGTTCTATATTGTAAGTTAACTAACATATTGATTGGTGTTTTTTTAATTCTTTACTTTGAATTATATCTGAAAATTCATTGCAATACTGTCCTTTTTCTGTGAATCATCTTGAGGAGGAAAGAAGAATTAATTCCGGGTTGACCTTTATGAAATCAGACATTTAGTAAGCTAGTCCAGAACTGTAACTGTTCTATTTTACTCTGCCAACTTTTGGTCCATGTTGACCAAGGTTCGGGATCTCATTCTGGCATTCCAATGAGATCATGTAGTGCTGATTGATGCACTGTATCTTAGCCCAAGTTGGTGTAGGTTCGTACAGACAGTACGGAGGAAAGGGATGAAGAATAAACAAAAATGGAAGAAGATGACAAATAAAATCTTTCCAATCTGTTGCACTCAAACTTGGGACTAGGATGTCCAAAAGTGCCAGTGCCAGTGCCAACTAACATTCTTATCCAATATAACTATTTGTAGTGATCTTTTCTTATTGGCGGAAACTATCCCATTCATGATTCTCTATTGCAGTTTTGGCTGTAGGATTAAGTCCACATGGGCGGACTGAATCCAATTGAGTTCACATGGGTGGACTCAATCTCCATAAGGTGGGCTTACACTTGATTAACATACACACACAACTAATTGTCATTAAAGAAACTAAACCCAATTAAGTGATCTAATGCTTGAATGCATATAAAGAGGGTTTGGATTAAATGGATGTGGATTCAATGTGTAGATCCATCAACCCGGTTCATCGACATTGATGGGCTATTAATTAGTTGTGGCAAAAGGCGACTTCGCTCACCCCCAATCTTAAAGAAACGATGGGCTATTAATTAGTGACTACCTTTATGGTGGATAATCCTATAGGTTGGGCCAATTATATAAAGGAAGAAATTGGTTCAATTAGGGCATGCTAAACCTGGCTCTCTTCCTCTTGCTTCTTCTCCCCCATTGAGAAGGAACTTGGTGTTCACCGGCTCAATCCTGTGGAAGACATCCGTTGCGTTCACGGGATCTCCGGTGACAAGGAACGATAGCTGATTCAGGTCAGCCTTTGATAGCTATTGTTTCGGTTTTATATTGTGCTTTAAAGATTGATAATAGGTAGATCCTATTGTAGATGCATCCTTCAGTTTATTTATGATGTATCACAATCCTAATACTAGCTCCTCCAAGAATCATCTCATTGAAGGAAGGAGGCTGCATACAAGATTATGAAACTCTACTCTTGGAATTTGTTAGGACATTTCAAAAATTTGGTATTTGGTGCCTCAAAATTTCTTGAAATATGTGTAGGCATGCTTATTAACTAAAATGAATTTGACTAATAGATAGATAACTAGATAAGTTGCATTGTTTGCATGTGACGTAGAAGGAGACAAAATAACAGAAAATAATTTAAAAGATTTTCATACTATTACTAGTAATGTAACCATACATAAGAATTAGATAATGGGATAAGAATCACAAATTCTTGTTACTCATCCTAATTGTTGAAACTAACAGCTTATGGTTCTTTGTAGCATTCAAAGTCAATAATTGTCAATCCAAGGATGCTTAAATATATGCTGTGCCAAAGTTTTAGTAGTTCTTTTTAAAAAAATCTCGATTGTTGCAATGTGAATCATTTATTTGGATAATTTATGGTCTACATTCTGCTTCCATACAGATATATTTCCATGTCTTGGTTAATATCCTTCATTTAAGATTTATCATCTGACCGCTTGCTTGCTCGCAGGAGCTTCCTCATAGGCTGCGATTACCAAAAGGCAGAAAAAGAACGGAAACTAAAGTCGTAGTTCTTCGCGATCCATGCCTCAGACTATGGCCTGTCATGTACCACGATACTGACCGATTTACCGGTTTTGCGGCTGGATGGAACGATTTTGTCAAAGCTAACAGCCTACAGCAGGGACACCATTGCAATGTTTTTTCGATAGGCAACAAGTACGAGCTTGTATATCATGTGCAGATAGCACAACAATGACTATTCGGAACCCACTCGGAATTCATCTTCATCCCCCTGTTTGCTTAAACTCACATGATGTGGAGGTGTTTTGAGACAAAACTGATGTACTCTATTGCAGATGATTATAATGTGAGCATAGATACAAAGACCAGGTTTTACTAACAAAAGGTATGATATGCTGCACACCAGTGCTCGAAATTGACAAGGGGTGCTTAGAATTCCACTCAATCGGCGTGCACACTTAGGGTGTGCAGCCTATTCTAACTCTTACTAACAAAAAGTTGTTTCTTTAATCCTGGTTAAGGTTCATTTGCCACTTGGATTACACCGGGTAGGGATTTATGTCCGTCGGTTTTGAGATTCGACCCTAGATCTTGAGCATCCATAGTGGTTAGGGATAATTCTCCTAAATATTTGTGGTTTCAACATCCATATTATCAATCAAATATACCAAATTTCATAATCAAATATCCCCAATTAAATATTTATAGGGTCCTATCTACTTAAATATCTCATTCTCAAATATCTCCAATTCCACAATCAAATATCTCGCTAATAAAATATTTATGGTTCCACTGTCATTTTATTAATTCATATCTAATTTATTTTACTTAATATTTATTTATATTTTGATAATTATTAAATATAATTAATTTAATAATAATATTTTATTAAATATAATTTTTTTTAAAAAAAAAAATAATACAATATACAAGAATATAAATATTTTACAAATTTTTATTGAAATACTAAAATATAAACCACATTAATAAAACATAGAATATAAATATTTTACAAATTTTTTTTGAAATACTGAAATATAACAACATTAATAAAACATAGAATATAAACTATAGAAATTATAAACTATAATTAATTGATAAAATAAATAAAAATTTACTATATGTTCAATCTTTTCTTCAGTTGTTATTCACATATCGATAGATGTCTCTGAAGTTATTCATCTGTCATGGCTCGTGTATCCATTGAGTACTTGGATGAGTTGGTCCACTTTCTTGCTGTTATTATACTCCTCCAAATGTACTACTAACTGTTGCATAGTCTTATTCAATTCATCAATTATGCTTACTTTTACCTTTCCTCTTTGCTACTTTTTGTCCCATTGGACGAGATTAGGCTTCTCTATTATCCACATCAACAGTTGTGTTAGAATTTGAAAAGTCAGTATGCACACCTAATGATACTGATGTCCTTGCTTTCTTTGTAGCCCGTCACTTTGAGGATTAAGGAGCGTATATTAGACTATCTTTCATAAGCATCCACATATGTTCATATTGGAAAGTAGATTTAAAAGTATTTTTTGTATTCTTCATGAGTCCATACCATCAAATTCTCGTCGCTCCATCCGTTTGGTTGATCATTGTACTATTTATTATAGATTCTATTATATCTATTTACAATCTTTTTCACACAAACTCAATGTGATTTTGCTTTATCCGTAGTTCTCTTTTTAGCTCCCTTATCTCGATTTGGTATTGTAGTATGTCACCACCCGTTTCCAAAAAGATTCACTCTTCTGAGTATTACCAAGTACTAAATCTCCGCTCATGATTATGTAGGTTGTTGCAAGGAGCTTATCATCTGCTACTGTCTGCACTATTCGCTTGCTATGATCTCCATTTGATTCGTTGGTCGTCTCAGTTGTTTGATCGAAAATAATATTGTTAAGCCCTATCTAAGATGAGAACGAAGAAAATTATGAATCAAGGACTGCATGAGCTATTTTTATACCTTTATCACTATCACTTTGATTGATATTGATTGCTACTCACACTGCATTTAGATAGATTTCAATATTAGTCCTCTCCTAGCAATTTTTTTTAATGAAAAAATAAATAAACTTAACACTAGTGTAGTGTAGTAAAAAAAACGAAGAAT
>JBBPFP010000068.1:5955734-5969052 GCA_037974795.1 Kaempferia galanga
TGACCATAAGCGGCTGCGGCTGTTGACTAACGCATGGTGAGGAAAGGAAGATGCAGGGGGGAGATAAAAGAAAGAGGCAAACTGGTGCCGAGGGAGGGATTAATCGAATCCAAGAGATCTCTGACGTCCGCTGGAACACGAGCAGATCCTCCCTCCTCTCTCTCTCTCCCTCCGTTCCTCTCACTTGAAACCGGACGGAGCGTTTTAATCGCATTTAAGACGAACCCTAAAGTCTGGAAGTAGACGAAAGACGAGGTGGGAAAAGGTGAAGGCTTTCCCTTCAATCTTGTTTGGTAAGGGATTCAGAACTCTGTTTCTCGCACGATATCCTCGTTGTTTCTCGCTCTTCCTTTTTTCTCTTCGGATCATTGAAAAAGTTGGCTCCTTTTGGTTCACTGCGTAGAGGTGTCACTTTCTGGATTGGCGTTGCGATGGTTTCGTCGTCGGAGTCGGTGTTGCGATTCGACTGCAGGTTGCAGCGGGCGAAGTGGGAAAGATTAGCGTGAGGGAAGTTGCAGTCGAAGAAAGATCAGATATTTAGCAGCTTTGGTGATCCTCAGTTTTCATTTCTGAAGAAAGATCTAGCCTTATTTCCACGTTGGTTTGATTTTTTTTTCTTTGGGCATTTGGATAAACCCTGGTTTCTCTCCCTTTCGGGTTGCTATTTTTGGCTTGGATAGCTAGGAAAAATTTGGTGGATTTTAGATTAGATTTCTTTGTATAAGGTTCGCTTGTTCGAGAGTTAGTTGAATGGACTAATCCATTGACCTTGGTTCTTCCACCACTTGGAATTTATAGTCTTGCCATATGTTTGAAGCGAAGGTTGTTTCCTCTCCTTCATGGTTTGCACATCTGCAGTGTGAAATCTGTAGAATCGTCCTGATTTAAGCATCATTTTTTAAGGCTCCGTTCAGCATCTTAAACCATGGTGCCACCGGGGGCTTCGAATTCCATTGGCGGGGCTCAGTCTGTTAACCCCTCCCTTCTCCGATCAAATTCTGGCTTGCTTGGAGGATCCCAGTCAGCTTCAGTCCCATCTCAACCTCCTTTCTCTTCTCTGGCCTCCCCTCGGACCCAGTTAAACAGTAACAGCTTGCTTGGTAATGTAACAAATATCCCACCACTTAGCAATTCATTCGGGAATGGAGGGCCTATTGGTGGACTTTCAGCACCAATGAGTCTCCAGCAGCGTGCTGGATTTGGTGCTGTTGATACAGTTGGCTCAGCCGAGCTCAATCCTATGCCATTCGCATCTTCGTCAGGTCAAGGACAGGGACAACAACAATGTTTCCAAAACCTTTCAACCAACCAACTTGGTGCAAATCAACCACAGACTAAAATGGAAGCAATGCAGAATTTCCAGCAGCAGATCTCTCTTCCTCAAAATCAGCAGCAGCTTCTTCGGGGAGGATTGAGTAATGTGGGTCACATGGTGCCTGTTAAGATGGAGCCCGTTAAGTTTGAGCCTGTTATATTGGAGCCTCAAATGGGACCTAATAATCAGATTGGGCCATCACAACAATTACAGACATTATGTGGCATTGGTACAGTAAAAATGGAGCCGCAACAATTACAATCCCCGAGAAGCTTAGGCACTGTTAAAATGGAAAATCAACATTCAGATACATCAATGTTTCTGCAACATCATCAGCAGCAGCAGCAACAGCAGATTTTGCAGTTATCAAGGCAGAACACTCAGGTTGCTGCAGCAGCTGCACAAATGAATTACTTGCAGCAACAAAGGATTTTGCAGTTGCAGCAACAGCAACAACAGCAGCGGCAGCAACAACAGCAGCAGCAGCAGCAGCAGCAACAACAACAACAACAAATTGTTAAGAACCTCCCTCAGCAACGAAGCCAATTGCAACAGCAGCTTCTTCAGCAGAATTTTCCAATTAGAACTGCAATGAAACCAACAATGTATGAGCCAGGGATGTGTGCTCGGAGACTAACCCAGTACATGTACCATCAGCAGCATCGACCACACGTAAGCTTAACTTTTGTTTGCCACAACCTTTGTGAGCCTACCATGTCCTTGTTCCTTTTCCCTTCTCACATGGCAGTGCTCTGAATGTGTTTACTCCTTGCTCAGCAACCTAAAGTTTAGACCCCTGTATCAATATGATTTACATCTTAACTGTAATGCAGGACAACAACATTGAGTTTTGGAGAAAATTTATAGCCGAGTTCTTTGCTCCTGATGCGAAGAAGCGTTGGTGTGTCTCTCTTTATGGAACTGGTCGTCAAACTACAGGTGTTTTTCCACAGGTAATTAGCCTGTATTTATATGTACTTTGTTTTTTTTTTACTAGTTGACTTCTGCTTTATATATGTTCACTAATAACTTTGTGTTTAATGATTGATCTGTGGTTATTCTGAACATAAAATTTTATAGCATGAAGATTTGCAGTTTTTTAATCATTTTATTGTTCTTTAACTAAGCTTTGTTGACTGAAATCTGTAGGATGTGTGGCATTGTGAGATATGTAACCATAAGCCAGGACGCGGATTTGGTAAGTTAGATGTTCTGATTTGGATTTTGATGTAGGCTGTTCTAGATGCCATCAGAATGGCTTCGTGAAATGCCAGTTTAAGGCTCGTGCTTATTGTTTTATATATTTGATTTGCAGAAACTACTGTCGAGGTTTTACCAAGGCTCTTCCAGATAAAGTATGCTAGTGGTACCTTAGAGGAACTTTTGTATGTTGATATGCCACGTGAGTATCAGAATGCTTCAGGTCAAATTGTATTGGATTATGCCAAGGCAACTCAGGAGAGTGTCTTTGAACAACTACGAGTAGTGCGTGACGGACAACTACGAATTGTTTTTAATCCTGACCTAAAGGTGAATATTGGTAAATGATTGTAGTACTATTTATTCAACTAGACACTGCTAAAATATTTCCTGGATGATGCTATGTATAGATAAACACCTTTTTATTTATGTTCTTTGATTAGATATCTTCATGGGAGTTCTGTGCTAGGCGCCATGAAGAGCTCATTCCTCGAAGGGTTATCGTTCCTCAGGTATAGAGGTTACCATTTGTCTTTAATCTAAGCCTGAATATTTTATGCTTGTCATCGATTTTAACTTGTTCAAGTTAATTTTTGACATCTCGCTGGGCAGGTTAGTCAACTTGGTAGCATGGTACAAAGGTATCAGGCTGCAACTCAAAATGCATCATCAAGCCTATCTACGCAGGATGCACAAAACACTTGCAATTCGTATGTCCATTCTCATTTTTCATACTTTGCCTTTGTTTTTTTGTTTAGCAAACTATCTGGATTCTGCCTGTTCTCACTGTCATATCCTAGTAAACCAATGGACCCTGGCTTCTTGCCTTTGACATATGTTGCATATGGGTATGTTTTCAGAATAATTTATATTGGGTATATATAATTTTTATATTTTGTCAATATTACCTAGTATTTTATAACTCTAGCAAGATAGATGATTTGATGGCAAGTATGTTATGTTGGAATTTCTAAGATTAACTAGCGTGCATTGGCGGATAACAAACCAATTAAATATAAGTGAAAACCATAAAATTCCACATGTATACATCAATAGCATGATAAATATGCAAATATACCTATTACATCCTAAATTTCAAACATATATTTTTAAATATTTAGTCTATATCAAAATGTGATCAATCATGGTCGTTATTAGATCAAATGCTGACAACATACACTCACATCGAGTGTTCAAACTATTCAGCAGGAGAATGTTAATTCCTTTATACAACCATCTTATGTTGTCAACTTCTGTAAACAGTGTGTACTATTGTCAAAACAGTTAAATGTGTATGTGGTAATCATAGATGTACAAAGCGATATGGGTTACGTAGGCACTAAATCTAGATTCAAATATGCTAACCAACAATGAAGATTTTGATCCAATTCTAACTAGCTATTCTAGGTTGGTTTGTGCCAGATTGGTAAGGGCATGAGTGGGGGTCCTCAGAGGCAGTGAAATCCTCTGCAGTGATTCGACCCCTGGACCTTTGCAGTCACGGGCCCATGCACTTACCAACTAAGCTATGCCCTGGGGGCTAGCCAATTGCATCCTAGATTATAGAAAAGCTTGTTTGAATTCTAACAAAGTGGAAAATATAAATGCGGAAAAGAATCCCAAAAATGGCCTGCTTACTACACAATTATTATTTCCAAAATTAAGTGCAAAACTGGAATACAAATGGAAATGGAAGTAGATAAATATTTATATATTTTATAATATTTTTCATTGATTTCTATTTTTTTAAAAATTAAATTCTTAAAATAGTCATAACAAATAAAAGTATAATTTATGTTTTGATGCCAATTTCTGAGTTGACCTTTTGATCAATCAATTATTTTTTAATATGTTTATTAAATTTATATACAATGGAAAGGTACAAATTATATATATTCATCATTATCGAGTTCATTTGTTCAACAAATTTGACTTTTTGAACTATCAACCTAATAGAGTTACCAATTTGATCTTGGTTCGATTTTCAAAACAGCTCTTTCCTGTCCATAATAAATAAATTCTCCCTCATCTTCATCATGTCTCTATTTTCAGATGATCTTTCATCTTCCCACAACTAAGATTTAAGACGTTTGCCTTCAAATTTCTATTTCCAGATCAATTAAATCCTTACAATCTTTGTCGTCGCTGTACAGCTCCAGAGAAAAATGTAACAGTTAATTTGAGTTCCAGTTACTAACTAACATACTTGTACCATGGGGCAGACCTCCTCTGCTTACTGTGCCTTGAACAGTGGCAAAGCTTCATCGTCTGCTACCTCTAGGTAGCATATATTGTCGTCGTTGCCACCTTCTTCATCTCCTATCCCCCTCCGGGGATCTCCCAAGACCACAACAACCTCACCATGTGAGCATCATTCACATTTTGCCCGTGAGTCCACCTCTTGCCAATTTCCTTCATCAACCAATGTCTCTCATTTCTTCTGCTTTATATTTGGTGCCATCTCAAACAGGAGGTGAAGCTAAACTAGAGGAGCGCTTTAGCCATTTCATGGCCTTTATGGGTCTGATTTGGGTGCCGTCAATGACTGCATCTCTATTCAATATCATTGTTAGTTATGATTATTGGGGCATAGGCATATTGTCATTATGTCCCCTTCAAAGGAAATCCCCACCATCCACTCCAAATTCATGTTCTTGTTTCATCCTTAAAATCTGCGACAAATACTTTCAATATTGAAACCAGAAGAAGAAAGGTAAAGAGCTGCACTACTTCCATGGGGAAAATAACTATGACCATTGCCCTAGAATGACAATGGGTATATGGCCACATGCCTCTCTTAACTACCAGTTTCCTTTCGTGCTCACTCATGATGCCACCCTCTCGGTCCCTGTCTCCCTATCTACAATTGCCATCTACACATGTCACTGTGCACAATCCGTCACCTCAATCACCTGATACTCGGCAAGAGCACACTATGATGTGGTGCCATTTTCCTTCCTGCAATAGGGTCTCAGGAACTCAAGAAGGAAGAACCCAAGCTAGTGGCTACTGGAGGTTGTTGGGATGAAGTAAGGAGGGGAAGGGAGCAATGGGGAGAATGATAAATGTAGGCTGTGGGTGAAGGGAGGAGAAAAGTTTAAGATAGGAAACCTCCATTTCTGTCATTGCACATCTTGTCTTATCAGAGAGGAAACAAAATAATGACTTAAATTATAAATTCAGGTTACTGATCTTTCCATTTTTGCAAGTGTATTATACTTTTGAAGATTTCTTGGTCCTTGCAGTATGGTACTTTATTACATCATGTGGAACTTGCCTGTTTTGTTACTTTAATTACCCTAGTAAAATAATGAGCTTTTGTGTTGATGCCTGCAATTAAGGAGATGGATTATCGTCTTAATTAACTATCTGCTTATTTGGATTTTATCTCGATTCAGCATGATAAGCTATTTCCTCGACAAGTCTTTATTTTCCTTTATGTTGATTTCCACTACGACCATAGTTTTCAAATTCAGCCAATCCAGATCTGAATTGGACAAGTTATGTCTATCAAGCAGAACCCAATGTGTTATGTACAAAGGAATTAGACAACAAGCAGAATATGTATGGAACAGTTGGGAGAAGCTTGGAACAAGATAAATCTCAAGCGTATTGGGTAATAGCCATTCAATTTTCAGAGAGACAATTGATTTTTGTTGATTACGATAATTTCCTTGGATGAAAAATGGAGAATGAATTGGAAAAAGGAAGAAGCAGAAATACGGGCTAGTGTTTTGTCACTGCATTGGTGATATTCTGCTTACAAGTTGAATGTGACTGCTGGAGAGTACAAGAATTGCAATTGAGAGAGATGAAAAGGATATCTTGTTTTTAATAGAGAGATTAATGTGATATCTTGATTGCTAAAATGAGATTTATCAGGACACACATGTCCAGGTCGAACTAACAAGGTAAAAACAGTTTAAAGTGCTAAAGTAGTGCAGTAATATAGTAGACAGGTGTATCTTAATTTTGTAAACTAAGGTAACAAGAGAATTGGAATATAATTTTTCCATGTATGACGTTGCAGCACTATAATTGGACACGGACTAAATACTTATTGTATATATAGAATGCTAAAATGGGTCAAAACATCCAATTGTGATAAGTAGTATTTATTAAATATTACTTGTCATCAACAATACTTGTTAAATAATACAATATTGAGTGTTAGGTATTATTAACTTAGTATGCTTTCATGTACTAATACGAAAGACATGATGCAAGCTTATTGATATTATTTAATATCCATATTAATAGTATCATTGCAGAAATGGTTGAATATTAAACAACTTTAGCTTGTATTATGGTATTTATTATTACATATTAAAAACTCATTGGTGTTGATAATAAATATTTATATACTGGACTATAATATTAAATATTGGTAAACGTGCAAATAATTAATTTTGTAATTTAGTTGTATATTATGATTATGTAATAATAACACACAAATACTTGACTTTTATAATTTTTTATTATTAGACACCAAACAAACTTTACTTCTTATGTATTTTTCATTTTGAATATATCATTTTCAAGTCAAGCTTATTGATCCTACCAATTTGACACGATCAATATTAAGATTTTTGGTCCAACTGATCCCTATATTGATATTGATTCTATAAATCACTTGCATAACACTTGAATCCTACATCATGTATCATTGAATTACTAAAATGTACATGATATCATAACTATGATACTCTTCTTGGTACAGTTCTTAGAATCATATGATCATGATTCATATTATACAATACATTATGATTTACATGTGAAACAATGAGGTCCATGCATATGATTGGAAGTGAAAAGAATTGTAAATGATTTGGTTCAATTCAATACGATTCCACACAAATCTTATTTTATACAATTCTAAAAATAAGAAACAAAACTCACTAAAGTTAAATCTAAAAAAAAGATTAGGAAATAAATTAAACCTAATATATCACAGGGTGACTGAGTTGACAAGAGCCAAGGTGGACACGACACCTAATAACTACTTAGAAGAATAAGTCTTGTTACATCAATATGCAAAGTGACAATGAGCGCAAAGTTGATGGTGACTCAAAAGGAATGTCATAGTAAAGTTGTATTCCAATTTACCTTTTTTATATGTGAAAAGCATTTGATGACGAACTTTTTTTATTGCTTATTTCATTTTAGTGGAATTAGATGAACAATAGTGTGTGCATTGCCATCAATGTTAGATATGGATCAACATTAACTTCCTTCCAATTGTTTTGAATGATGTAGAATTCTTTTCTTAAGGTTTTATAATTTTTTATTTAGACTTTACAATTGACAATTCGATATGATTTATGGTTTCCAAAATTCATCAAAGTTATTTTTGGCATGTTCATTCAGTGCTTGACTTCTTGTTTGAGGGAGGAAGCCACAAGTTTAATCTTGCAAATATGGCCTGCCCTCTCCACATCTATGTATTGGCATTGGTTGCTCTTTCCTGGTATGCATCTTCTTCTCGATGCTGGAGCCCACAAATCAGTGCTGACATTACAATATTGTCTCTCCCAAGCTGCTGCTATCATCCTGTTGAAACCTTGTCCAAAAGCTTCCCCATTGTCACCCTTGTGATCGTGGTCAACGAACACTTCTTCTGCACCGCAGCAATTTATCTCTACCTTGACAATTCATTCCGACATCTCAGGGAAGACCATTTTGGACTTGATCTTCTCCAATGAGCTTTGACCTCGTCTTTGACATCCATCTAAACGCTTCTCAACATCGCTGCACTGTTTCACTTCCTTGTTTTCAGCTGTCCATCGACTTTAGTCTCTTCATTGTCAGCTTCATTCTGATCTTTGCTTCATTCACAGTGATTTTTTTTTCTTACTCAGGCTTAGTACTGCTTGCTATTCTGTTATAACATTCTATGTTGTCATTAAATTCTCACGTTTGCATCTCTATGTTACAGTTAATGACATCCCTTAGCTGACTGTAGTGAATCTCTTCATTATGTTGTTAACAAATCAACATATATGGCATTGAACTTTTCTGATTTCTCTGCCCAGTGAAAGGCTATAGACAAGCTGCCATTTTTGTTTAACACTTAAATAATGTTTTGGGTCAAGTGGGTTGTTTCACCTTGCATGCATCGAATGACAATTTGTCACCCATAACATCCTCATCCTTGGGTCTTATCATCTTTTATTGTGTTAATGTGCAAACTTTATGAATTTGTGGAATGCACATTGTGATGTAGAGGTAGTGCCTTGTGGTGGTAAGAATGATTTGACCTGAGTTTTTGTATGAAAAAAAAATTGTTCTACTACGTCTATGCTTTTTTTTGCTGCTTATGTTTCACGCTTATTGTTTCTGAGTTGCACAAGTGGCATGGGTTTCTTCTTGAAGTTTCTTGATCTTTAAATTGGCATGGTTTCAGTTCTGTACATGCAGTGGTGCTTTAGGTTTTGTACATGCCTATAATTCTTATGTAATGCAATTGAAATTTGTGGTAGGTTTGTGACATCTGCTCGACAATTAGCCAAAGCTCTGGAAGTTCCATTGGTAAATGATTTAGGATATACAAAAAGATATGTTCGATGCCTTCAGGTAGAGATTGCTTTGCATTTATAATCTTTTTTTTTTTTTAATATTTTCTTAGAGATACTCTAAAAGTTTTTTTATTAAATTCTTTCATGCTGAGTTCTATAATCTTTGCCTATTCTGGTATATGATTTTGATCATCAGTTCAATTGGTTATTTTAGTTTTAAAATATCTCAAAGTGATTATTAGTACCATTATTTTAAAGACTCACTTGAAAGATGTGTTTATTTTCTAACAAGTCGATGATCTACATTTCTAAGGACTAAAACATAATTGGTGGTTAGAATATACAGATGAATAATTATGGTAAAAAAATCCTACACCAACCAAGCCTTATCTCACTAGGTGAACTTGGCTATGCTGAAAAATTCTTGTTGGCAATAAAATGATAAGCTTTATAATGCACATAGCCTTTGTGTGTCTATGTCTATGTTTATATAAATGTACTCAATGAGTCGTATACAAACAATATTCATCTCTCTTGAAGACATTCCTTAATCTGTATGACTAGACACATTAAAATTATTTAGAAAATCTCTTCTAGAGGTGAAGAATCTTAAACTTCATTCAAAAAGCTGCATTTTGCCATGAGTTCATTAAAATAAACCTGAGCTTCTTCTCATTGCACTAGGATATGTGTTAGATTGCGCATGTGATATGGGTTTTGTTTCCTGAACTAGTATGTTTCCTTAACTAGAGAGTAGAGATGAGTTTGCTAACTTGCTTATCTACATGCTCTTGGAACTCGGAAGATAGCAGATTTGAACTCGAGTTGCACCCTAGTAATTTTTGTATCAAGTCATATTCTAGTATTTGTATATATGATAACGTAAGCTATAAGTTTAAATAATTTTAAATTGGTTTATGTGTTTGTTTACTATGATGTGAAATTATTAGTTTTGAGTGAACAATCTTTTTGAAATTTACTGTATTATATCCAATAATAGGATATTTGATATGATGGATGCATAGTAGTCTGAATCAATAGCCTATGATGGTGTCGCGTGTCTCAGATACTCTGTTTTTGTATTATGTTTGACTTGACAAAATCCCCGCCGGTTGAAGAGGAGGAACCATTGTCATGATTTAGTTACATTCCATTAGGAATGACTGATCATAACCAAACTGGACAACGGTCAACCTAAGACAATCATATCCAATCCTAGTTTTAATTGTATATAATGCAATCTTTTTATCTGTATTATATTTTTAAGCATATATTTAACAAGCATTCTACTTCACTTCCAGAGTGCTTTTGTAAGCCAAAAGCTCCCTGGGAAAGCATTCTTCAAACCACCATCTAAAGTTCTGAAAAATAACACCAGAATTTGTAGCTATCGAATTGGGGTGATTCATAATGACTTTGGAGTGCACTATTGCAAAAATCTATTCTATTGCCTCAAAGCTCCAAGACAGAATTACTAACCTTTATTTTGGGGATCTTTTTTTTTTTTAATATTTATTTTCCTTTGTGGGTTTGTAAGTTGATCTAAATTGTTGTAGACATTCTTTTCTTATTTTTTTTTTAGTTTGATTGTGTTGCTTATATCATTGGGATAGAATATGCATGTATTGTTGACAACTGCACTATGAGTCTGATGGTTTTTTTTCTAAGCGGACACAATAGGCAGGGCATTGCAGCTTATTTTTTGTTTGTTTCTTTTGTTTAGATTTTTCTAGTTTGATTCTACTGTTCAAGGTATCTGAGCATATTCAGTCATAATTGTGTTGCTGATCTTTTACTTCGGACGGTTGTTAGATATCTGAAGTGGTCAACAGCATGAAGGATTTGATTGATTTTAGCAAAGAAACTGGAGCTGGACCTATGGGTAAACTCTTCGCTGTTCAATCCTTGCTCTATAATAATTCACTGAACAATGTTCAACTGCTAGTGGTTCATTATTGTTGTTCGTTCATAGTATAGTTCAAAACTAAAGATTTTAAGATGATCTTAAAACTGAATATAAAAAAATTTAATTTAAATAGAAGATAGACTAAAGGATTGGTTAAGATAGATGTGCTTGAAATTTCTGAGTTTTAGATACTTTGGATTTATTGTCATGGTTGAGGCATGTGAGTTGTTGACACCGAGAAGAGAAGAGTTTTTAGAGGCATGTGAAATGGCAGAATGGTAATAGAAATGAGAATGGTAAAATGCTGCCGGAGGTCGCCAAAATAGATAAAATCTAAAAAATACTCATTTTAAAAAACAAATAGGTGTAATGCTAATAGATGATAAAACAAGGGAATAGGTTGAGATGTCATGAAAACGTTCGAAGGTGATCATTTGGTTGTATGTTAGACATTTCCTAAAATCAAAAAAGGATTTTGTAGTTAGATGAGTTGTAAAGTGAGAGAGCAACAAGATCAAGGAAACTCTAATGAATGCCATAAAAATGATTTGACTGTTTTGAACAATGCTTGTGATTTAGCCTTGCATGAAGCTTAACGAAGGTATGCTAATAAAATTCATGATCTCAAATGCATTAGGAATTTTCAGTTCAAAGGTTTTGCACAGTAGATGGATATATCAACTCCTTCATGGTATTATTGACCTTTCCCCCCTAAAATATAGGAGAATATTGATTTTAATCTGGTAAACAAGAACAACAAAATGGCTTTGGTATGGAAAAACTGCTATTTGACTTCTATTTTATAGCTCTGCTTTGTTTTTTCCAGCATCATGCGGAACACAAAAACATGATCTGTTATGTCGTAGTCACTTGATAGTTTCTCGATAGCATAGTTTCTCTATAGCGTGTCTATGAAACCATAGTTGTGATGATAGTAGTAAACTAACTCTATTTGTTATTTTATGTCTGCCAGAGAGCTTGATTAGCTTCCCTCGTCGGACTTCATCAGGGCTACAAACGCAGCAGCCCCAACAATCCGAGCAAATGCAGATCATCACTCCGAACTCAAACCCTAACGATCCGAGCTCTATTCGTACCACAAGCATGCTGGTTTCTGCTGTCAATAATGATGCTGTCGGTATGAATAACTCCCTTAATGCTTCTTCGTCTATGTCAGTATCATCTGCCACAGTTATCGCCCTCCCAAATTCTATGAACGCCGGCCAAGAAAACCAGATGGATCCTCTGGGCAGCACTCATGCAGGAAATAATATTCTGATTCCTTCTGCCAGTCCATCCAACTCAGTACCTCTATCTCAATCCAATCCCCTCTCATTTTCCTCTATGAAACCCAATGCTTCACAAAATGTGCTTCACCTGAACTCCAATTCACCGGCAAGTTTGCCTACAATGCAACAGCCGACAACGCAACATCATGAGAACGATCCAAACAATTCACAGAGCTCTGTCCAACAGATTCTACAGGAGTTGATGATGTCTTCACGGCTAAATGGTGTCGGTTCATTGAGGAATGACGTGAAGCCGATCAATGGGATGGTGTCAAACATGAATGGGGCAAGTTGCTTGCTCGGAAATGGGATGCCCAATAACTCAGCTATCGGTGTCGGCGACTTTACAAGCATGTGTGGGGCTAGTCTACCTGCTGCAGCTAGTGGGATTCAAGCAACAATGACAAATAATGCCATGGTTATGAACGGAAGGGCAGGAGGAACGAACCACCTCCAGCAGGATCCAACGGCTATCAACTGTCAACCACAAGACATTAATAACCGACTGCTGGACAGGTTTGGAGCTGTTAACAGCTTCAATAATCTTCAATTTGATTGGAAGTCCCCACCGTAGGTGTCATAACATTTGACTCGAATTCGAGTAGTGACAAAAAAAAAAAGTCGGGTTGCACATCACCATAGATAGAGAGAGCCATACCTGTGTTTATCCCTCTCCGAAGCCTCTCAACTAATTTCATCTAAAGATAACCTCATATTCGTCCTTGTTTCATTTACATGCTTTTTCTAACTTCAATAGTAATCCTTTCTTCTGCGTATTATGCTTCCATGAACATCTAGTTTGTCGGATATTCGGTGGATGCATGAAGGGAAACCCTAGTACTCGCTTTCTCGATTGTAAAATTGCAAATCGAGATGACCTTCAAGTGTTGTAGAGGTGTGTTCATTAAAATCTAAAAATATCACTCAAATCAAAGATTTGCTGAAAACCACTGGAAACGAGCAAGTCTTATCGTATTACAAGTCCCGTGTTATTTGTCTTTGAATTGTTCTTGAGCATGCCTTCGTATATGGTTTTTTTTAATCATTTGAGGTAATAAATTGACAAATATCCACACGATTTTTTTGTTTTTTA
>JBBPFP010000068.1:5989846-6000478 GCA_037974795.1 Kaempferia galanga
GAAGGAAGTCAACAGTTGCAAGTAGTTTATACACATCAAGAAAATAATGTGAGTAATTAAATTTTAATATTAATCCCAATGGCTAGTTAATTAGTTTTAATATTTAATGATCGTAATTAATTCACCTTTATTTTCTTTTCTTCAGGGTGTGATTTCTCTCTGCGGCATTAGCGATGCTAATGCTAAGTCAGTATTGATATGTGCGCGCAGTGATAGTTCCATTTGCCTCTATGATTTGCCATCGTATGTGCTAATTTAAGCTAGCTTAATTCGTTTATAACCATTATTTTTTTTTTATTTTGAAATTATGAGATTTAATCAATAAGCATATATAATCTTTGTTCTTGTTTTGTAGATTCACGCAGATGGGTCAAATTCACTTTAGTGACGAGTTGAAGGTCGTCAAAAGTGACCCTAGTACTGGGTTATTCTTCACTGGCGATGCCACCGGAGAGCTTAGAGTTTGGAGCTTGTCCCGCTGATACACCATTATTTTTCTTACTCCTCTACTTGAGACATACATTGTTGTAATGGAGACATTTTATTAATATATACAATTAAACATTCTTTTTTCATTACTTGTAATTTTCACTCTGTGTATATATATTTATCATTGTATGTATAGTTGATACCTGAATTCTCTTGGTCAAGACATTCAACATGCTCGGCTTATCTATTCAACTGGTTATCTATGAAGGAAATGTTGTTAGTTTTATTTGGTTTGCTCATCATCTGAAGTTGTGGAATAACAAATTCTTTGTCATATACTTGCTATTGTTTCCTGAAGAAGGGCTTATGACAGACGAGGAGCTTCTCATTGTTGCTGCAATTGAGCTCCGTCAAACGAGCATCCCATCTCAGTTGTGTGGTCATTGATCTTGCATCTTCAACAGAATGTCTCATATCACGAATGATCACCCATCCCTGCAAAAGCTTATATTAAAAAAAATGAAAATACAAGTAAATCATACAACAAGTTGGTGCTCTCCAACACTAGAATGTTATGGCATAAGTATGTTGGATCACTGCGATCGAACCTAAAATGTCTATGAATAGGTGTGCCCTAGTCAATAACTTCAATACTTATTAAACAAAAAGACATTCTATTATGAGCAATCTTCAAAAAAGTACTTCCATAAAAAAAAAAGGTAAAATGGAGAAAAAGAACACATACCCCAGCTCTTAGAATGCGATCAATCTCCAAGAGCATCTGAAATGTGGAACATCTATGCTTTTTGAGAGCTTCAACTAGAGTCAACAATTTTTCAGCATGCAACATATCATAAGTTCTTGGATATGTTGGGAAGGTTTCGTACCTAACGATAAGTCTTAGATAACCTCATGATGGATTTACTAACTAGAAGATCTATATTAACTATTCATTTTATCAGGGCACTCGACAACTTTCAGTAATTGGCACAGATTCTTTTGTTGCTGCTACAGTTTGTCAAAGAGTTAATAATAGTTCTACTTTAAAATTTTTCCTAGCTAAATCTCATCCCCATATTCAAACTTCAAACTGTATTCTAAATAAAAGTCCATCACTTAGCAAAATATCTTTGGCAAATAGCATACACTGCAAATGTTTAACTTGAATACACCAACTAGTACAGCTACTGGTCATTTTCATTTCATCTCTAACCCTCCCCTCGATATCTTTCCCCAAGTTTCATTGTAAGCTTTCAATTTTATCAATGTAATAAATACTTACCATTTTTATCCCACTCAATCTGGCATCTTGCACAGTGTAGCATATCAAAGGAAAGGTAAGGAAATGACAATTGTTGTGTTGAAAAGGACCCAATCATGGCAGGAATGCCTCTCTCAAGAGTGAGTTGGACTTGACTGCCCGATGCCTCATAAATTGCAATGCACATACTCAAGAGTTGTTTGGAGAAGAGATGCCCACCAAAGCTACCAAAACCACATCCAATGTCTAAGACAATTCTTATCTGCAAATTAGTGAAACTTTACTACTAGAGAGCCACCAATAAAGTAAAAATACTCGCATACAACCTAGAAGTCAGATTTTGATTATCTGCAAATCAGTGAAACCTTACTACTAGAAAGCCACCCAGTAAGTACAAATACTACGTAGAACCAAGACGTCAGGTTATGAAATCCACCGAACTAGACATGATAGGAAGCAATACTTTAGACTTAAACAGGATGTGTTAGACAGATAAGCAAAAGTACACGAGTACATAGTAATAGGAAGGGAAAGCAAAAACTGAAAAGCTTGTTGAAGATACTGTAGGACTGTAAGCACGGGGTGAATCACATGATGTTAAAAACTTTATCTTTTAAAATTAAATGAAAGTGCAAAGTGCGCAGTGGAAAAAATAGAAAATTAAATGAAAGTACAAAGTGGGTAGCGAAAAAAATAAAAACGAAGGAAAAGCACAGTAACACATTTGGTTACTTATTTCGGAGCCTTTGACGGCTCCTATTCCAAACTCGCGATCCCTCAAACCTTATCGATGGACAATCTACTAAAAACCTCTTCCAGAACCATCGAAAGAGTGAATTAAGTACAGACAGTGTAACAAGTCTACACTACTTAGCAATAAAATGAATAATTGAAGTTAAATAGTTACCAACACTTAAAAAGTTGAAACGGTCTGAGTGGCAAAAGTGTCATAGTAGCTTGAGAATCAGTTGTTGTAGTTCTACTAGTCGAGCATGGCTTTTAAGGAGCATTGAGGACACCCTCAACCTCAGCCAAGGTGCCTCCAACATGGAATTTGATTCCCACAGTGTCAGACTCGATCACCTCCACTACTTTAGGTTTCTATCCATGCGAGGACGCCTTTAAGTGCTCCAAGGTGCCTCCAAAACACTCTGAGGTGCCTCCAGTGCACTCCAGGGCACCTCCCCACAACAAAAACTTTATCCTCAAAGTTCATCCAGGTGAGGGCGCCTCTGATGGATACAGGACGCCTTTACGCAACTCCGAGGCACCTTGAGCACTGTTCACCTAAGGCTAATTTGTGCATTTTAGCTTCTGCAAAATATGTTAGTCCAAATACCAAAGAAAAACTGTAAACAGATTTAGTACATGAATAAAATAAATTTATGACATAGAGTCTATCTTACCGAGACCGGGATCTAATTATGGGCTCAACTTAGACTTCCAAAATAGATCTAAGTTGGACCAATGTCTACTATTCCCTAAACAGGGAACACGTCCTTACTAGATCTCTCTTCCGGTGCTTACCTCCACTTATCTACCAAACATCTTGTCCTCTAAACCTATTTTAGACTTTCTCTGATCCTGCTTAATGTTTGATCAATCTGATCTACTAAGACTTACCTACAATACTGAGTTAGTATTATAGATATAAAATAGTAGAGTAAAACAGTGTTAATAGTATTAAGAATTAGCCGGTCTGATCGACAGCACGCAATCAATCGAAAACCAGTCGGTCACACAAGCTTGGGTTTACTTCTCCAAGACTTCTCGTTACTTAGAGTTGTCTGACTTCAATCATTAGAACTTCCATTGCCTAGCTTCACTGACTAGAACTTTCATTGCCTACCTTCACTCACTCGGACTTCTATTGTCTCGCTTCACTGACCAAGACTTCTACCACCAGCTTCAGTCACTAGAGCCTAGCTTCACTCACTAGGACTTCCATTTTCTTGCTTCACTCACTAGGATTTTTATCACTTAGCTTCACTCATGAGGATTTTCACCACCTAGCTTCACTCACGAGGACTTCCATTGCTGGGCTTCACTCACCGGAACTTCCACCACCTAGCTTCACTCACCAAGGCCTGACTTCACTCAGCAGGATTTCCCCTTGCCTAACCTCCAATTAGGACTAGTCACTTAGTAGACTTTTCACTTGCCTAACCTTCGGTTATAACTTACCTTTGCTAGTCATCTAGGCCTCACTAGACTTCTCTCTTCTACACATCAAGTCCTGTTTGGATAAACCCTTGGTCAAACTAACCAAACTCAGATACATTGTCAAATATCGAAACCCTAGAGGTTGATTGCACCAACATATGTGAAGAAAGTACTTTATAGATTCAGGATGGATAGAGCAAGACCCGTGAACACACCTTTGGCCGGTCATTTTCGTCTATCCAAGAATCAGTCACCTTCATTTGAAGAGGAGCAAGTTTCCATGAACAAGGTACCGTATGCATTGGTTGTCATATGTATGCAATGGTATGTACTAGAGCGGACATAGCACATGCATGGGGAGTTGTAAGCCGTTTTATGAACAATCCAAGAAAACAATATTGGGAGGCAGTTAAATGGATTCTCAAGTATTTGAAAGGTACTGAAAGATCCACTTTATGTTTTAAAAAGTTGGATTTTGACTTGCATGGATATGTTGATGCGGGCATGGCCGGTGGTATGGATGGTAGGAAGAGTACTACCGGATTTATCTACACTACTGCAGTTAGTTGGGTTTCAAAATTGCAAAAGATAGTTGCACTTTCTACCACTAAGGTAGAGTATGTTGTAACTGAGGCTAGTAAAGAGAAGATATGCTTACCGTGTTGTTTTGGGAGAGTTCGGACACAAATATGATAAAAGTGTGTTACATTGTGACAGCATGAGTGATACTCATTTGGCAAAGAATCTTGTATTATCATGTTAGGACTAAGCATATAAACGTTCGATATCACTAAGATCAGCTTTAGAGGATGGAATTTTGGCTTTTGAGAAGATAGAGAGAAGTTGTAATCTAGCTGATATGTTAACAACGACGATGACTATTGAGAAATTGAAGTTGTGTGCAACTTCAGTTGGACTTTTCCACTGAAGATTGGGAAGTCTTTGTCACTGCAAACGGAAACGATTGATGGTGGATTAGTCCCCAAGTGGGAGATTGTTAATATATGTGGAGCCTAATTATTTATTTAAGGATATTTTAGGTATTTGACATATATTGTGTTGCTGCAGGTTTCCACTATATATATTGAAAACAAGATTACAAAGAGAATTTTTTACAAGAACGAGTTCTCTAAACTCTTTTCTTGTCACTCTCCTTTTGTCTCTCTCACACACCACGTCTCCCAAAAAAAAACACCGCATGGCTACCCTAAAATACTCGCAGCGGTGGTACGTGGACATAGCTCTCACATCGAGGGTGAACCACAAAAATCCTTATCTGTTCTTTATCACAAATTATTATCGCTTTCGATGATTAAAGATTGGAATTATAATTCCTAACAATTAATTCTTGGAATTAGGAATTCCAATAAATGTATTAAGGATTGAAGGAGAAACCATAATCTCCCTCCCCAACACATACGTAATGCCTTTGTTATTCTTGCTAGCTCTAAATGCATGTAAGAGTTCTCACAGCTATAAGAAGCATTAAATTATTATAATATGTAAGGTTGTCTAGATGATAGTAACTAATAATTCAATTGGCATTAGATAGTTCTCATAACTTACCAGCTGGCATAGTCAAAATGTATGCTTCCAGTAAATTATTGATAACTTCCATTTCTATGTTTTCTCACATTGTCAATGGGAATATTGGTGCTCTACTCGATGTTTGTGTTGTCTGACATTTGTAGGCGAAAAGTACATGAATAAGTTTGAAGATCATAACTAAAGATCAACATCTTGCTAAGTTCTTCATCCAACTTAGTCTAGCATTTTTATGTTGAATTCCAAGCTAGGAATGATAATATCTATGCCCTTGAGGGTTGTTAAAAAAATATATAAGAAACCACATGAATTATTTTGTTGCTTTTCATGTATTTCTAGACTTTATAAGATACACCCTTACAGCTTACATATTGAATATTATTTCTTCCACTATCAACTGATTGTATCCAAGTTATATCTTTCAAAAAAGAGGAACTTATGTCATAGACCAATATAAGTAATTTTGGAATGTGAAAAAGCCTCTTTTCTTCTTGTTCTTTGTCGTTATTCGTGATTGATTATTGACTAACTCTTACAAGTTTTGACAAATACCACTAGCCAGGATAGCTTCAACAAAAATACCTATATATATTTATGAACAGATAAGCAATTACTTTCATCATCTTAAAATCAAAACTGAGCGTACCAGCTGAATGTTAATGAAATCCTCAGTGTCATCAATATACTCTTTCAACTGAAAATGTGGAAGCGAACAAATGTTTAGTTTCTCAAATATATACAAGAGAGATCACCATAAAATAACTGCTTACTGAGGTCAGTTTGTTCAGTGTGCTATCAATGACCACGAAATAAGCTTCCAATAACATTTCCAAATCCTCTATGTTCTCTGTAATGGTGCTGGAACTTTTCATACTGTCCTGTCTGCTCCTTGCAAAACTTAAAGTCTTCTCAAGCTTATGAATGTCAGGTCGTGAAGAAACAGGCGAAACTGGAGCAGAAACTGACACACCACCAGCAGCCAAATTGAACCCATGGAATGATTGATCACCAAAAAAAGATGTTTCTGTCCGCCTTTTCTTCTCTGTGAGATACATTTCAGCCATATCACCATCATCATCCATCAGTTGTTCAATTTCATCTCTGACCTACAGAAAGTTCAGTGTCCAGTCAGGAGTGAATGATCCTATAAAATTAATAAGAAGCTAATAGCTTCTTGGTATACCTTTTGAACTCTCCGAGTTAAGGCAACAAGCCTGCTCTTCAAGCGACGAACCCTTTCCAAGTTAAGGGTACTAATTTTAGATGTCAACTCATCCAACAATGGATATGCCTCAATTTCTAATTCTGCTGCCTAAAAATTTGCATTTTTCATGGACAAGATCAGTACCAATTTAAACACAGAAATGAGGATATATAGCTAGTTATAACATTAGGCTACACATGTTCATTTGAGGAAAACCATAAACTTAGATACCTGAAAGAGCTAAGGAAACTAAAAGAAATAAATAGTAAAAAACTGAACCAACTGACTTATATATGCTTGGCTTAGAACTTATCATACACTTAATGGGGGAACATATATTAGGTTGCCATTTCTATGAAAAATCTCCAAAAGATCGAGAAGAATCCGGATGGCAAAAAAGTGTCCGAAACACAATTCAACAGGTTCAGATTTATTCATGACCACATATCAAGGTATACTAGCTATAGAAGTTATACAATTTGTAACACGGTTACATATAAGATGTTTGATCAGTTCGGTAAGTTGGAAAGAATTAGGAAAATGTTTTAAGGAGCTAGAGATAATAAATTTCTCTCTTCTTTTCTCTCTCATTCACACGCACGCAACTTCATTCTTGCAAGCCACTACACCTCCTCTTCCTCTCTCTCTTCTTCTTCTTCCTCCTCTCTTCCAGCACCAGCACTTCTCCTTCCTCTCCCTTCTTCTCCTTTCTTCCTCTTCCAGCAATATCAACAATAGCAACAAACCAGCATCGCAGAATCCACCCCCCACCCGGCCGCCAACACTACTTTGTACCCCAACCAGCAACTTTCCTCTTATTCCTCCCTTATTGCTGCCCTTCCCATGTGATGTCATTATACCAACAATGCCATCCCCTCGGGATGGACAGCTGGCTAGCGCATGGTGGTATTGCCACCATGAGGTCTGGTGGTCAAATCTCAGCAAGTAGCCGGGTGTCTGCCCTCCCCCCATGTGTTGTTCAACTATCAGGCTAGTAGCCACACGTGATTTACTTCTTCTGTGTTTGCCTAAGGATGGGATGGCGGAGGCAAGCAAATCGCCTTTTGCAACCATTATGCCAACAATGCCCCATCGTTGCACCTCTGCCACGTTCACACAGCTGTATGTAATCCTTCTTTTACCCCTTTGGTTTCTTTTCTCCCTCTTCTATTTCTTCTTCCTATGAGTGCCCAGCAGCAAGTGTTGTTGTTCATCACTACATTCGTCACAACCTTAAACGAGACTACCGGAGCCTTTATCCCGTCCTCGCTTTCTATCTCATTTTTCTGTGTCCACAGTCATCAGCCCTCCTCTATTTTTGATGCCCACAACTAGCAGCTT
Organism: Kaempferia galanga; assembly: GCA_037974795.1. Taxonomy (NCBI): domain Eukaryota; kingdom Viridiplantae; phylum Streptophyta; class Magnoliopsida; order Zingiberales; family Zingiberaceae; genus Kaempferia; species Kaempferia galanga. The sequence continues at coordinate 5,997,790 of JBBPFP010000068.1, forward strand.
CATTTGCTTTTGCCTAAACCAAGGAGAACCCTTGATTTTTCTCATTTTCTAGCCTCTCAATGTGAATGAAGTCATTATTCGTACGCCAGTCAATAAAAGGTATGAATGAGTAATTGATATTGGTAAATAATCATATATTGATATCAGAAATAATAATTATTTTAGATTAATTACGATGTGTTATTTTGGTTCGATTTGGCTGAGTGTTTCATATCAGTGAAACACCTTCGTGTACCATCAATCAGGACAAATTATAAGGAAATATTTAAATTTATATCTTGTGTTTTAGGAAAACTTTGTGTAGAATGGAAAAAAAAAAAACTATAGTTCAATACTAAGGGTTTCATGGAGGAGTTATAATTATATCGAGGTAGCCCATCAAAATTTAATCCATCAACTTTGAATTTTAGTTAATTTATAGATTTTTCGTATTATTATCATTATTAGATATTTATTTTGTGTCTTTTGAATTATTTTTCATATTGTATTTGTAGATACAAGTTCAAGTAGAGCACTAACCCTCGAAGCTTTTGTTGTACATAAAGGTAAGTAAAATCTATCCTTCGACTCGTACATATTTTATTGTGCATAAATAAATTGATAAAATGAATTGCAAATAATATCAAAATAGAGAAATGGGCTTGAAAATAAACTATTGGAGGCTAAACAATTGAAAATTAAATATATTCTTCTTAATTGTTCCATCCCTCAAGAGTATGGAAATGAAGAGGAGTTATCTAGAATTCGACATCACAACAATAGTAAAATATCATAATCATTTTCTCCACTAACATCCAAAAAGAGGTTAAGATGTACTATTGTCACACCTAAAAATTGCATTTATCTTTGCACGACTACAAGAAGAAACGATCTTTGCAAAAGAATGGAGAAATAACAAAACTGTGAGCATTCCATTGTCTAACATGATTTGTGATAATACAAGTTTGATATACAATTGGAAAAAAAAAATACTATGGAAGAGATAGAGCAAAAGAACAAACAACAAGAGAGCAATCTACGTGTGGATCTAAACTTTGATAATGATTAGAAGAATTCATCTATCAAACTCATTGCAACACCTATAATTGAAGCCACTACATTAAAACCTCTTTGTGAGCCTCTAACATCTGCAATAAGCTTTACTTCCATCATTCAAGAGAACAAAACAACAATACTAGTGAACTCACTTCTAGTCAAGGAAAAAGTCATAAGAGGTCTCGGTGCATTAACTACAGCTCAATGATAGCATGGTTTAGAATATTCTTTCATCATAACTCCATGAGAACTCAATGTAAGACAAAGCAAAGGAAGATTCGTATGTTATCATTTCTTTCGTATAGTGACCTTAATAGTTACTAAAGAAAATATTTGTATGCTCATGAACTCTCAACGAAGACCTGACATAATACACCTCAACGCCAAAGGAATTTTAAGCATATCTATTCGAGAAGGAAGAATCTTAGAACTTAGAAGGACGTTTGTCTATTGTAAATTCATTAAAAGAAGTCTCAATTGGTCCACAATAAGAAGACATTTTATGCAAGTCATTGAAAGGGGGGAAAAAATCAAGCAGGGTTCTACCAAAAAAATACCATCACAATTAAATGTGTCAATTCTGCATCCAAATTCTAAATCAATGGAAGCACGAAAAAAGCATACTTTGTATATATGTGAATTATGCATCCACTTAAAACCAATCTCAAAAACCTAATTTTTGCATCGTTTACAATTCAGGCTGGTTCCGTGCCCGTCTAAGCGAGATGAAGAAATAACAAAACATCAAACATAATTGAATCCCTAAATTGGTTTATCAGAATCCTAACACCGTAGACTGGATACTTAACATGGAATCGAATAGCAAAGGCAACAGAAAAGGACCCGAGAATTGGAGAAAGTACAGAACCTGTGCGTCGAGAAAAGTGCAGGCGGCATCGAGGGCGACCTCGAGGGCCCTGAACTCGAAGGGCAGGTCATCAGGCGAAGGCACCCCGCCGGAGCGCACCTCGGCGTTGACGGCCGCTAGGCGCCGTTGGAGCTCTACCACATACTGTAGGACGTAACTGTCTAGGGAGTTGAGGAGAAGGACCTCATCAGCGGTGATGATGCATCGGATCTGCTCGAGGTTGACGACGATGGCTTTCTCGCGGCCGAGGATGGTGGAGGGGTAGACGAAGAGGGGGTCGAGAAGGCGGAGGTCGCGGGCGGGAAGGTCACATCGGCGCATCATGGTGAACTTATCGACCTCGATGACCTGGGAGTTGCCGGTGGCGGCGTCGACGCGAATCCAGGAGCGGAGGCTCTGGCCGCGCTTCTTGAGGCCGGAGAAATCGACGCCCTGGAAGAGAGGGCGGCGGCCAGGGATGGGCTCGCGGGGCGCGGAGGTGGAAGATGACTTCCGGGGGAGGAGCTGTTCGCGGAGCTCCGCCATCTGACTGGAAGAAGACGAAGGCGATGGCGTCGGATTTAATTATTTGCAAGGCAACTAGACGTGGTGGTGGCGCAATGTGTTATGCTTTCCGCTGATTTTTTTTCCAAACCGAACCGGTTAAGAACTTGTTTAATGTTTATCAATTAAATAAATAAATTTGAATATAAACGTACCCATCCACGTGGCAAAAAAAATAATATTCACTCGCCCAGCGTCCTGGGCGAACACGAATAAACGGGCTTATCCAACTCGTTAACATAG
>JBBPFP010000068.1:6021450-6031801 GCA_037974795.1 Kaempferia galanga
TGTCTATACAAAAGGCTAGGCTTTCAGTATACATCCCAACAGCGGGAGACACGACAACTCAGGCCACATCACTTAGCAGATAAAGCAGCCTATGTCCACATAACAGGCCGGACTGAAGCCCCGCCCGGCAGAATGGGGCTAGCAGCAATCATCACCAGATCAGCAAGCACAACTCCAGAGCAGTCATCCCAAAGGGATAGACTTTCAGAGGCATTCAACCTAATTGAATGAGCAGGCAGTCTGGTCAGTCAGATTCAAGCACAGATCAGTACACAGCCACCGCTCCAAGCGAATCCCGCCCGAACGCACGAGCGGTTCGGTCAACGCAGATTACCAGCAATATCGGTCCTCCCTGCGGAGGCTACAGAACGGCCTGGAGCTTCACTCGGCCGGTCAGATTCTCCAAACATGCTCCACCAGTTTGAGCGGTGCACGATCAGCCGACCTCCCGAGTCAGACATCACATATCATCGCGTACGGAATACACCGCAGATCTCTGTCGCGTGTACGGAGGGGGGTCAGGTGTCAGAGCCCACGTGGCAGCCCACCATTGGTTGGTGTCACACGTGGCAGCTCGTCGTTGACTAAGACACATCACCGTACATGCCAAGTGACGAGAGCCCGCTCGCTATAAATAGAGGTCATCGGTATCCGTTGCAAGTATAATCATCATCTTTTTCACGTTTTCCAATATACACGCATTCCCAAACATATTTCATACCGTTCTTTTACTGTTCATTTCCTCGGAATCATCACCGACTTGAGCGTCGGAGTACCAAAACAACCCCATCCCTGGTTTGGTGACTAACGCTCTGTTGGTCTGCGCGAGTGTATACAGATTCTGGACGGACGGACTGGCGGACAGAAGGCCAACGGACTGAAAGGTTACCGCCCCGTTAGTCTACCTCAACATCTTATTGCTCGGACGGACGGACGACAGAGTCGCCATTCAGCTAGCTTCAACTTAGTTCACCAGTCCAGACGGGCATACAAGCACTGCTCATCCACATCCTCAGCTTGCGATGTTCTAGCTCGGTCTACTTCGACATCTCAGCTAACCGTATTCTCAGCAGTTCATCCGCCCAGTTTCAGACAGGATCAGACAATATAGTCAACAAATTTAAGATAAGAAGGGCAGGATTATTGTATAGAGATGTGTCGTTATAATGATAATAACAGAAATGATATTATAAAACCAACTTGAAAGAAAGTAAAAAAAAACAATAATGGATGGTATACATGGAGTAGTCAGAATGAGAATAGAAAATAGACCATAATCAAGAGGTAAAGGCTCTTAATGCAAAAAACATCTCCCAGATTTCCAAAAAACAGCTATTGCATAGCATTTCTAGATAAATGCTGAATTTTCTTGAGCACAATCCTTTAACGACAGAAACATTAGTTTCACTCCCCTCTTTGAGGCAAGCACATTCATCCCAACTATTTGGAGTCAGTTACATGAATCTTAGTTTTACTCGAATTATATCAATTCTATTACATCAAGTAAAATTTTCTTTTACCTCCCCATACCCTTATCTCTCTACTAGATTCAACTTTTAAAATTATGAAATCTATTGATCATCTTTGAATAAGTAAAAACAATCTCAACTTGTTTTCTCTTATTTTATCATTTATTGGCACTGTACTTAATTGATATCAGAATATAATATTTTTTTAATATATTTGCGCATAAAAAATATATGCTTCACTCCGTTTCAACCGACCGCTCTTATCCCATTAAATGATAAATTCATCAATATCCCTTTTTATTAAATAATAGATCCAATATCTAAATGTCCTACTCACAAGAATAAGACATTCTTTTCTTACAAAATAATTACAGATTACATATTCATTCTTGGATCTATTTATTCCAATGAAGAAAAATCATTCCATCTTAACTTTTGATACAATTCTTTGCATTTTATACTTTCCATTATACCAATTCCAACGTTCTGCGGCACTTGATTGATCTGATCAAAATTTACCATTTTAAATCAGAACCAATCGAACACTATGTTGGCAATTCTTGTTATGCTCTCCTACAGACAAACTTAGTCCAAAACTCCAAATCCTTACTAATATTAAGCAAAACCACAATCTCGACTGAAACAAATACGATGTAGAGTTTTAACTTTTAAACAAGAGAAATAGAAAGAGGAACTATGGAAAACCATTTACACAAGAGAAATACAATTAGGCACAATGCAAAACCACTGCCAATTCTCAATTCCAATGATAATAGCATAGGTCCGATGCAACAAATTTAAAAGAAAAATCATTCTCCAGGAATCGAAGATAATTATGACAATATCCCAGATCAATTATTGATCATCAAAGAGAAGAAAAAAAGAGTGACAAAAGCAATCAGAGAAGAAATTGCAAACCTTTTAGCAGGGGAGGATAACATAAAAAAAACGACTCTTTCTTTCCCTCTCCCAAATACCTAGAATCACGAACCATCAGCATAACCAATTAAAGATCCCTCTTTTCCGCTATATCCCCACGTTCTACACCACCCAAACCCAAACCCAAACCCTAACAAACGATTGCGTCCACCTCAAATATCCCTTAAATCGACCAAATCCCCATCTAAACCATCTACCCGATCCCGCACCACAACATTACCAATCGATCCATATGAATCCAAAGCGAATCATAATTGCATGTTCCACCGCCCAATTGGCCAGGAGACGCAGGCGACAACGATAATAAGGTCAACCCCTGCGTGGCCCGATCCAACAACGCCAGCGGTTAAGCTAGAGACGATTGTAAGGGAGATAATAAGCGTACCCGACGTGAAGATGGAAGCGAAGGGGAGACGCAGGCGACGGCGGAGCTCCGCCGTTACAGAAAGGCGACGGAGAGGAAAAGTTCAAATACATCAACTTTGCTGGGCTGGGCCTTCGAATCCGTCAAGACCCAATTAGGAATTAAATAGCCCGCGTGTTATGTGACATGGAATTTGAATGATGACTCGATAGTTCTCGAAGCAACCGGAGAAGCCCAGACGTATCATCCATCGCCGTCCAATATCCAATCAAACGAATCCAACGGCCACCATAGACCAAGGGAAGCTTCCAGAATTCCCGCCCGAAGACAATATATAGAGCCCGCCCCTCCTCCCTCTTCTTCGACTCGGAGCGTTTTTCTTAAGCAATCGAAATTCTCGAGAAGAACAAAGCGATCGATCTCTTCTTCTTCCTCCTCTTTTTCAGAATCTCTTCTGTTCTCGGAGGCAATGGCTGGTGGTAAGGGTGAGGGTCCGGCGATTGGGATCGATTTGGGAACCACCTACTCGTGCGTCGGAGTGTGGCAGCACGACCGGGTGGAGATCATCGCCAATGACCAGGGCAATCGCACGACCCCTTCCTACGTCGCGTTCACTGACACCGAGCGGCTCATCGGTGATGCCGCCAAGAACCAGGTCGCCATGAACCCTACCAACACGGTGTTCGGTAAGTAGAAGATTCCCCTTTCTTCTTTTTCCTTGTTTCGATGTGTGTGGTGTTTTGATTTAAGTTTGGCCTCTCGCTTTGCTAGAACCGTTGTCAGAGTGAACTTTTTTGATGTGTTTTGTTTTCCATTTGCCGTCTTACAAGTAATCGAGTTCTTTTTTGCCACTAGCAACTTTTTATTGCAAGACGAATCTTTGTTAGGTTAAAGATACATTTCGCTCCGTCTTCAGAATGGTAGTAATGTCATTAACAATTTTCTGATTTGTTTGACGAATTAACAATTTGCTTTTGTGATTAGCTGATTTGAAATCGTAGAAAAGTAAAGATTCTGATCCAAATTTCTCTGTTTCGTCAGATGCCAAGCGTTTGATCGGGAGGCGTTACAGTGATCCCTCCGTTCAAGGCGACATCAAGCTATGGCCTTTCAAAGTGATTGCTGGCCCCGGCGACAAGCCCATGATCGTCGTCCAGTACAAAGGCGAGGAGAAGCAGTTCTCCGCCGAGGAGATTTCCTCCATGGTGTTAACCAAGATGAAGGAGATCGCCGAAGCCTATCTCGGAACCACCGTGAAGAACGCCGTGGTCACGGTCCCTGCCTACTTCAACGACTCGCAGCGGCAGGCCACCAAGGACGCCGGAGTCATTGCTGGCCTCAATGTACTGCGAATCATCAACGAGCCCACGGCAGCAGCCATAGCCTACGGCCTCGATAAGAAGGGGAGCAGCTCTGGCGAGAAGAACGTGCTGATATTTGATCTTGGAGGCGGGACCTTCGACGTTTCTCTTCTCACCATCGAAGAGGGCATCTTTGAGGTGAAGGCGACGGCCGGCGACACGCACCTTGGCGGTGAGGACTTCGATAATAGGCTGGTGAACCACTTCGTGCAGGAGTTCAAGAGGAAGCACAAGAAGGACATCAGCGGCAACCCTAGGTCTCTTCGGCGGCTCAGAACAGCTTGCGAGAGGGCAAAGCGAACTCTCTCCTCAACCGCCCAAACCACGATCGAGATCGACTCTCTGTTTGAGGGTATCGACTTCTATTCCACCATCACCCGAGCTCGATTTGAGGAGCTCAACATGGACCTCTTTAGGAAATGCATGGAGCCGGTGGAGAAGTGCCTGAGGGATGCAAAGATGGACAAGAGCAGTGTCCATGACGTGGTGCTCGTCGGTGGATCGACGAGGATCCCGAAAGTCCAACAGTTGCTCCAAGACTTCTTCAATGGCAAGGAGCTCTGCAAGAGCATCAACCCGGATGAGGCCGTAGCCTATGGCGCCGCTGTCCAAGCCGCCATCCTGAGCGGCGAGGGAAACGAAAAGGTGCAGGACCTGCTGCTCCTTGACGTCACACCTCTCTCGCTCGGGTTGGAGACCGCCGGCGGCGTCATGACGGTCTTGATTCCGAGAAACACGACGATCCCCACCAAAAAGGAGCAAGTTTTCTCCACCTACTCCGATAATCAGCCCGGCGTCCTGATCCAGGTCTATGAGGGCGAGCGAGCTCGGACCAAGGACAACAACCTACTTGGTAAATTCGAGCTCTCCGGCATTCCTCCGGCCCCCAGAGGCGTACCTCAGATCAATGTTTGCTTCGACCTCGACGCCAATGGCATCCTCAACGTCTCGGCAGAGGACAAGACCAGTGGGCAGAAGAACAAGATTACCATCACCAACGACAAAGGCAGGCTTAGCAAGGCAGAGATCGAGAAGATGGTTCAGGAAGCCGAGAAGTACAAGGCTGAGGACGAGGATCACAAGAAAAAGGTGGAGGCCAAGAACGCCCTAGAGAACTACGCATACAACATGAGGAACACAATCAAGGATGATAAGATTGCCGGCAAGCTGCCCCCGACAGACAAGAAGACGATAGAAGACGCAGTTGAGAAGGCAATCCGATGGTTGGATGGGAATCAGCTGGCGGAGGCGGAGGAGTTCGAGGACAAGATGAAGGAACTGGAAGGTATCTGCAACCCCATCATAGCCAAGATGTATCAGGGAGGAGCAGCTGCTGGCATGGATGAAGATGCTCCGGCCTCGTCTGGTGCCGGAGCAGGGCCGAAGATTGAGGAAGTTGATTAATTCACTGAGTTTATGTATAAGCTTATCCCTGGTTAATAAACAGTGCAGTCTTGTAAACTAGAATGGATTCTCCAGACGTGTCCGTACTCAATCTAGTGAAATATTAAAGCCAAAATTCTTCTATTCGGATGATGAAAGTTTTAAGGATTAACCAGATTTCATCGTGATAATAGCGGTTCGTATTATCATTTATCAAATCACCAAGTAATCACATAAGTTGTGAAAAATAAAATATAGTCTAACAATTTGCTTGCTCCTCTTCTCGTTTTTAGTTACACGAAGGGGTGCGGAGACAACTTGGCTAGAGGACGATCTGCTGTTGTTGGGTGAACTCGGTGGAAGATGATGGGCGTTGTCACCGATCCCCCACGAGGGATCTCCCCATAGAGATTGTTGAAGCGTAAATCGAAGCTAACAGTGAGTCGCCGGAAGTGCTGAGGAGTTTGCCAGAGAAGCGATTATGAGAGGTTCAACGTGTGAGCCTCCCCATTTGACCCCAGACTGGGATACGGCAGCCAGTTCCCCACACGAATAAACTACTGCAACTGGCAACACCAGCATTCCTCCGACAAAATGGGGCAAACGATGGCATTAGAGGTGAGATCGAGATTCTAGAGGCAGGGACGTCAGAGGCAGCAGCGGTGAGACGAGCAGAGGAAGGATAATTTTGGAACATTTTTCTATTAACCCTAAAATTACAAGAGTTCAAAAAACCACAGCTAAAAGAACAGTTCCAAAACCACAGGATAAAATAACAATTCCAAAGAGAGATGAAGCAGATCAGTTGCTGAAAATAACAGTTCCATCACGAGCCAAGATACTTTTGCAAACTGAATTAAAACCCCAGTAATGTATGATTAAGATTGAAGATACTGATCCTGCAGACAGCCTCATTTCTTCTTGTCACTCACTCCAGCCGACCTAAATACACAAGGAGTAGTGATTGAATATCTTTACCATTGAAATTTTTCAATACAAACTCGTAACATGTATAGACAACAGTGCAAGAACACCTTTAAGAATCACTCATGGGTTTAGAAGTGTTAACAATTAGATAAGAAAATATTAAAGGGAAGCCAACGTTTTAGATAAGCTAGGTTTCCTTTCTTTTGTGTGCTTGAGCAAATTGAAATGAAAGATTCAAGCATAGATTTTATTGGGATAGATACTACCACGGATCCTTTTGGTAACTTTGAAACTAATAAGTGGTCTTATAGCAGCCTTCAACCGGATATAAAAGGCATTTGTAATTAGTACAAGGGCATAACAATTCCTTAACACTTGTCTTTTGTGACTGAAACACAAGTATGATTAGTCAAAGATTCAATTTCTCATTAAAAAAACTAATTCACGATAATTCCTTAATTGCAAGGGCATGGCAAGCAGTGACAAATAATATCGATATATTTGATTAAATAGCTCAGCAAGTGTGATAAAATTGATTAATAATAATCAATTGCATGGAAGTAGAATGAAAAATTAGAAACTCAGAAAAACAAAATTAATTTGAATCATTTATTTGATATCGATAGAATGTTGCATTTTGATTTAGGTAGCAAATAATTAACTCAGAGATTGAGTAATAAACCTCATCTTTCGGAGAACATTAGCCATCTCCTCTCTCTTCTTTTTGGCCCTCTTGTGTGTGCCCAGCTTTCTTTTGGCAACTTTAAGTGCTCGCTTGTCCTTCCCAACTTTCAAAAGCTCAGTGATTCTCTTCTCATAGGGAGCAAAACCAGCAACTTCCCTGATCAAGCTCCTCACGAAATGCACTCTCTTGCTAGTTTTCTGGCATAGAATTACAAAAAGATACATCTTAAGCTATCCAAATCATTCAAGCTACAAAGAACTACGTTGTGTGCCTATGAATTTGCAGTGTGAATAAAAAATTTGCCAAACGTGAGAATGAAGTTGGCCGCTAATTGGAAAAAATAACGAAATACGTTGCAAAACCCGAGCGTTACAGGATATGGAAACGCAAAAAACAAGCATAGACACTCAAAGCAAATTACCTATTCTAGAATCATATGATAAACACGGGCATGAAATCAAGGGATTAAGGGGACAATAACACAAAAGCTAGGCGTAGTGATAAATATGCATTCAAACAGTTTAAAGATGCGATACTTATTAACACATCTAAAGGATTCTCACTTATAACTATTCATACAACAACGCCGAGGCTGTGGAACCGAGATTGGAAATCGATAAACACTGATACTGGCAAGAAGTGTTTAAAAGGTAACACAAAAGCTTTGAATTACTAGTTCACGCAACTCCAATACGAAGAATAAAACAATGAGATTGTAGACAACCATCAGCAGATTAGAACATCACTTCCAATGAGTTTGAGATCCATACCCCTTTTCTGCTCGAAGGCCGAGGAGGCAACTCCCTTCTGGTCACGATGTGCCCCTTGTTGAGCCCGACGAAGAGCCCGCTCTTCGGCTGAGGAGGGGCCATCTCTCGAATTCACGATTCCTATTAATCAAACAAAAAATATCCAAAGATCAATCCAATCGACGGTTAAAATATCACATTTGCAGAAGATTTCGAGATGAGAAAAGTAAGAGTGATCATAAAGCGATGAGCTCATACCCCTGAGATCAGAAGCCCAAGCGGCGGAGGTTCAACCCTAGCGGCGGGGACGAAGAACGCTTAAATAGCAGGCGGTTTATTTAAATAGCAGGCCTGAGTCGATCAGAGCCGTTGGATAAAACTGTGTGGTGATTGACGAATCGGATTGCCCGTTAGGGTTGGCATCGCTCTGAAGGATTGTGTGCACGGTCGCAGACAGCGTTCAAAGAAAATGGCCGGTCCAGTTGGTAGTAAGTAGTGGGAGCCACTCTTTCGATGGCCCATCAGGGCACTTCTATAATTAGCTGTCATCCCTCTTTTGTTAAATAGAATTTTAAGTTGGTGATGTGAGGGCACTTCGTGCATTCTAAAGTGTCGGAATTCTTGAGGCTCATTAGATTAGAGAAGAATTAATTAGTAGAATAATATATAATAAAAAAACTAAGTGAATACATCTTTGAACTCGAACTTCTTATAATATATATGGTGGTAGAATTACATTTTCAGGTAACAAATGGGTGACTCCCTAGTATGATATAAACCACTTGAACCCGTCGAAAGTATCCCGATCGATACTTTCAAGCCTCAGTGTAACGCCTTAAGCTGTTATAGTCTTGTTAAAAAACTCTGAAATCAACTTCGCTACACCCAAGATGCGTTTCTTAAGCACAGCATGGTCTCCCGTGTCTTTCGGGTTGCCATTGCAAACCATGAAGGAGAGCAATTGCACCTCTTCGTCTTCGGTCCAATGGTCTTTGTGCAACCATTTTTCTAAGAGACGAGAGTAGAGCACGAAAAAGAAAAGGTTTAGATTCCTGAGAGATGGAAATGACGATACAAGTGTTAAATATAATGTAATTAGTAATCTCAATGTTAAATTGGTTAATGCACTTAATTAATGGGTTCTCTAGATCTTTCTTAAAGAGTCTATTTAAGGGGATTAAATCTTGAAATGTTGAGGAGTAAAAAAAAAAGGCATTCTGGAAAAGAAATCAAGAGGCAGAACAGATAGCCCGTATTTTTTTAAAAAACCATTGTCACAATATCTTTTCCTTGTTTCTAGAAATCCACCGCTGCCCAAATAACCCCAACAAATTTGGTATCAGAGCAAACAGATCATAGCTACGCCTTCCAGCAATATGTTCTTTTCCTATTCGCCTAGCCAATTTTCGATCTTCGATGGAGAGCACTATGATTATTGGAGTTCTCAAATGGAGACAATCTTTCTCTCACAAGATTTGTGGAGTACTGTAAACAAAGGTTTTGAAGAGCGTTACCAAGAAGACAGCAACTCGTCAAGCGATGAAGGAGATGCCACGGTGGTTAAAGAACAAGAAAAGGCAGCGAAGGAGAACATAATGAAGAATGCAATGGCGTTGCGGATCTTGCAGCAATCCGTAAGCAAGACAATTTATCCAAGACTTTATGGTCTTAAGAAGGCGAAAGAAGCATGGAGTGTCTTGAAGAAGGAGTTTCAAGGCTCAGAGAAAGTTATTTCTATCAAGCTGCAAGGCTTATGGAGGGATTTTGACAACTTAGCCATGAAGGAGTCAGAAACGGTAAAAAATTTCTTCTCGAGAGTTGTTGAAATCATGAATCAAATCAAATGTTACGGTGATGAAGTTCCTGACAAGAAGGTCGTGGAGAAGGTGTTGAGAAGCCTACCACAGAAATTTGAGCACGTAGTTGCTGTGATTGAAGAAACAAAGAATCTGGGAGAACTTTCTGTGTATGAGCTGATGGGTTCTCTTGAGGCACATGAAAGAAGAGTAAGTAAGTATTCAACTTTTATTGAACAAGCTTTTCAAACGAAATTAAATGTTTCAGAAAAGAAGCAAGAACAGAAGAATCGTGCTGAGAACAATAGAGAGTCCTATGGACATGGATGTGGAGGCCGTTCTCGAGGAAGAAGCAGAGGACGAGCAGGAAACCAATTCCGCAGTAGAGAAGAGCAATCTTGGAACAGATCTGCGAATACAGAAGGTAATTAATATATTTGTAAGAAAGCCGGACATGAGTCAAAGGATTGTCGTTTCAGGTGTAGGAGATGCAGGATTCCCAATCATTCAGAAAGGGACTGCTATTACAAAGATAAACAGCAGCAACAACAACAAGGTTCTCAAGGTACAGTAAATTTTTCAAAAGAAAATGAATCAGAATAAGTATTCTACTCTTGTTTCAATGCAGTACAAGATATAAATGAAGTGTGGTTTTTGGATAGCGGCTGTAGCAATCAT
>JBBPFP010000068.1:6198731-6215113 GCA_037974795.1 Kaempferia galanga
TTTGAAGTTAATTCTAAATGCACGTTATTTTTTTATAGTTAAAGCTTACATGAATCCTTGTTTCTTCCTATTTCTAAAATAGTGGGATCGCTAAAAGCTACAGAAATACATTCTTCTAGAGTTAAACTGCAAAAATGCCATCGATATGGTGGAGGTTCTCTCATTGTTCAGATGAATCTTTTCGATCGGTTAGCAAGGGTAGTCAAGGTCAGATTTACTCTTACAGAATTTATTTCTCTTCTTGTGGTATTTTTCTCTTTTTATTTCCATTATAGAGCAGCCATTGGCTAACTTTGGCACTGTTGAAACATCTCAGTCATATGCAAATTCTATTTTGAGTTCTATGGAAGATCCAGAAAAAATTTTGGACCAAGCTGTTCTGGAAATGAATGATGATTTGACCAAGATGCGCCAAGCTACAGCGCAGGTATTCCAGAAAGTTTTTTATTTGAAGTGCCCATGCTCTTCTACATATGACTGACTAAAATCTAGAGTTCCTTCTAGGTGCTGGCTTGCATAATCATTCGTACGTTCATGAATTATGTTGCACAAACTCTGTATCATCTGATGGAGAACTATAAAAAAGAATTCCTAGGAGACCTTAGATTATGCAAAAAAAAAAAAAAAAAATGCTATCGGTATTATTATGGGGGATGTATGTTTATTAGAAATGGAAATGTCAAAACGAATAGCACTTGAACTTTTAGGCTGTCATTTGCAAGACAACTTTCTTGTTACGGCAAGGGAACACCTACCTGCAACTTGTCTCTCCCTACATGCACTAAGTCATATTTTCTGAGTCGTGTGTGCTGTTGCACCTACATATGTTTCGTAGGTTTTTGCTCTTTGAGTTTCTTGATTGCAAGGTTTAAAATCTCGACCCGTGCCGAGGTTTCGCTCCCAGCTTTGCATTGTGACGCCCGTGGCCGTGATGCCCTTCCTTCGTGGCCACGGGCCTCGCGACGCCCCCTCCAGTGCTGCTGCGGCCGTCGCGATGGACTGGTGCCGGTCGGCGGGCGGAACGAAATATTTCGCCCGTTTCCACCGGTTCGGCATGAAATTTCAATTACTGCTTGGTTGTATATAATAGTTAATATTCCACTAGACATCTTCACCTTTTCTTGGTACGATTCCTGCACTATATCAGCATCTGGCTGCAAGAACAGGTATATGTGGTTTATGAGTTAGAATCACTATTCTTAGAGTACTCTTTACTTTTTGGCTGTTCAAGGTACTAGCATCACAGAAACGGCTAGAGAACAAGTATAAAGCTGCTCAGCAGGCATCAGATGAATGGTAGTACTGGTGTCTCAGCTGGATTTGCAACAAATGCTATAGTAAAGATTAACCCCATTGATTATTTTTCTCTCTCTAAATGCAGGTACAGGAAGGCTCAGCTTGCTCTCGGAAGAGGAGATGAGGACCTTGCGCGTGAGGCTCTCAAGAGGAGGAAATCTTATGCTGTAGGTATCTTCAGGATGCTGTCACATTTTTCATTGTAGTTATGCTTGATTATTCATTACAATAATTGATATGGTGTTTAACTATTTAATTTCTGCTACTCGTTTGAAGCTGCTTTATTTTTCTTCATATTTATTTTTTGCTTCTTGTTCTTTGATAGAATGAGTATTTAGTATCATACAATTTGGTTGATGTTTTTTTGATGTATAGTTTTTTGGTGTTTGAGAAACATTAGTCTAAAACTGAGCTTCTTGTTTAATGCTCTGTTGTTTGTATTCAGAATCTTGTTCTTCTAAGTGCTTATTTGTGTAAGCATGTTGCTTAAAGAGGATTCTTGTCCTTAGAGGAATTTTCATTCTTAGTTCTTAAAAAGAAACAAATTGAGCAACTTATTTACAATTCGCTCCATGTTTATTTGACTATTATTCTATATATTAAAGGTTGGAAAATCATATTGCATACAAAAATTCAGTACATTGAAATTGCTCCCAAATCTTATGGAGCAAATACACTGGCATTGCATGCTATGGGGCATTGCTTCATTTCTTCTCATGTTGATGCAAACATCATACACTTTTAGGTTGAAGTTTTTACTGTTTCCTTATATTGGATATTTGAACTTATTTTGAATGATATTACGTCTTCAAATAAGCAAGACTCCCATTTTAACTGTTTTGAATGATAAATGATACTGAACCAAACTTCATGCTAAACTCGTGGATGTTCTTCTGTACAAAATATAAACAATTGAAATTGTGACGCATCTACTGTTTTGTCTCCTTTTGACAACATACTAAGCCATTTGATCCACTGTCTTACTGTACAAAAATGTACAATTACTGTTGCAATTCTCATGGATCTCCTTGTTATTTTACATTCCTGATTCTCTTTATTTTAATTAATTTCAGGACAGTGCAAGCTCTTTAAAAGCTCAGCTGGATCAACAGAAAACTGTGGTTGACAATCTTGTCTCCAATACTAAGGTCTATTCTTGTTAGACTATATCTAAATTCAAGTAAATACAATTATGTCATGCATTTGCTCCTCTGCATGTGCTTCACAAAGTTTTACTCATTTCACATATGCAACATTATGACACTGAAATATGTTTTCTGCATTTTTTGATCTGTAGCTTTTAGAGAGCAAGATACAGGAGGCCAGGTCAAAGAAAGACACTCTGAAAGCTCGTGCACAATCTGCAAAGTCTGTACTCTGTTTATTATAACAAGAGAACATTCTATGACATGTATGTTTTGTGATGCTAAGTCTTGTAATTTTACTTTGCTAGAACTGCAACAAAAGTTAGTGAAATGTTGGGGAATGTCAATACAAGTAGTGCTCTTTCAGCATTTGAAAAGATGGAGGAAAAAGGTAAGTTAATTTTGACTCTGAAAACCATAATTTGTCTCATGCGTTGGGGATTCCACTGTGTAAGATCATGTTCTAGCATTGTCTTGCTGTAAGCTTAAATGCATCATTCTTGGGGATTTCCTGTCACGTTCCAAAATTATGTTGCTTACACACATCTTTATACTGTAGTGATTAATCATAATGTCCATTTGCCTTGGTACTTAGGTTACTTGTGGATTTTGTTTAATATGGTGATAATTTACATATAGTATGTTCAATTTAAGACTAGGATGTGCAAGAGTACTCATCTGAAGTTTATTATTGAAATGTTTACTCATTGCAGTATTGGCTATGGAATCCCAAGCAGAGGCGCTTAATCAGTTGACAACTGATGATCTAGAAGGAAAAGTAAAAAACATTTATGTTCTTGCAGGCAAAATTGTTTTGATGCTTTAACACGCAGTATTTGCCTTTTGCAGTTCGCACTGCTTGAGAGCTCATCAGTAGATGATGATCTTGCGGCGTTGAAGAAGGAATTGTCTGGGAGATCCACGGTAAAATTTCTCCTGTCATCTGCCATAGTAACCCTCTGATGAAGGTTTCAGCTTTCAGTTTTTTATTTGTTTGTTTTTTTTCAAAGAAATTATTTTATTTTACGTTTGTGATGCATGAATTGTGATAATGGCATTTCCATAGTTTGTTACTTTTGGCGTGAGTCATTTGCAGCTTCATTTACTTCTGAAGTTACCAGCATCAGTCGCCGTGAAATTGGAATGTGATTGAGGAATAGTTAACCTGCCCATTAATATGAATTCACATCTGCAGAAAGGGGAGCTCCCTGCCGGTAGAACTGCAGCTAGCAGCTCAACTGTCTCTTCAGCTTTTGGCGACATGGACATCGAGAGGGAGCTCAATGAACTAAGGAAAAAAGCCAGGGAGTACTAGTCTACGTACCACTCATCCAAAAATTTTCTTGGTGCATTGAATTTAGACTGCAATTAGAGGAGTCATTATAATGCGCCATCGTTGCAACTGATCCTAGATGCTGGAGTTGCCTTTTCTGCCCGTTGCATTATTAATGAGGGTGTTCGAGGAGCAACATTCTAGGGTTACCTTGTCTAGCAAATTTTCGCTTCTGTTGCTGTTGTATATGTTTGTGGTTACATATTTTTCATAATGTCTTCTTGTTATCTGTAAGTCGAAGGTGTTTTTGTCATGTGCATGGCGTTTGCTTCCTTGTGTTTAGTTGTGCTGCTGGTCAGTTTCCATAGTCAAATCTTTGGTTCCATAATAGAATTGACAAGTAACATAATAATTCTTCTTGAGGAATGAAATATGGAGGCGATGACATTGGTATACTACCTTTTAAAAGAAAAATAGTTGATGGAATAACAATTTTCACGCAAGGATTTTTGAATTTGTGATGAGGATCTACTGCAGAGAATTTGGCATATCAAATTGATAAATTTTCGTATTCGTTAATTTACATAATTTTGATTTTAATTTTTTAATAATTTTAAAACCAGCAACAGAAAAATGAAGTTTTTCTGAGATTTGTTCAGGAAATCCGGCTGAAAAACTGAAAAACAAATGGAACAAAATAACCGTAAAAATAAATCTTAATGCGGTCCTTTATGTGCTCTTCGATTGCCACCGTAAGCAACCAAATGCCGCTTCCACTCTTCGCAAGAGTTTCATTACTTCCGTTTTCTACTGACCTCAAAACCCTAAGGATGTCGATAACCGGGCGTTCCTCCCGACCCAGCTCTTTCGACGCGGAAAGCAACGAGCCGGAGCACAATCCAGGTGCTTGTTCGCGATTTACTTCTTCAAAAGCCTTCTTTATCGCATTTGTTCTTATTAATTAATTTATTTATATTACTGTGGACGCGTTTGTACTTCTATGATGCCAGAGCAAAAACTTTCATTGGTTTCATCCGAACATTGTTGCGCGGTTAGGTTAAAAACGGAAGCTTTTCCTTCTCCTTTTCAGGTTCGGAGTCTTTCGCTGATGTATCTCGTGAAAGCAGTCGTGTTTATGTAAGGAGGAAGAAAACTAAAACGGTTGTTGACGTCGATGGGGGGAAAATAATGGAAGAAATTGCTGGTGGAGAAGTAAGGATCCCTGCTGCCCGATGTAAATGCGTAATTACTTTTAGTTGGTCTTTGTTAGTATATTATTCTCAGTTTAATAGTTAATTTTTCGTACGCACTTTAATTTTATTAGCTGATATTTTCTTGTTAAACCAGTTTCCAACTGCGGAAAATTAGGTGCCTATAAATGGGGGAAAGGTCGATATGAACAATTTTTTTACTTTAAAAAGTTTTCATATGTGCTATAGTTTACTCAGTTGAATGATTGAGATTATGGTGCAAGGAGGGATAGAGGGACAAAATAACATTTTACTTGTAGTCAACCTCAAATATTTGGAACATGATTGTCATTGCCCTTGGTGGTGGCGGTGTCCAAATATTCGTAATTTTGTTTCTAGCCTTTGGCACTTTTTTCCGTGTAACTGATCATTGTGGTGGGAGTTTATCTTGCAGGTGAGTGGCATGATTGACATTGAAGATTTTGCTTATGATAAGTTCAACCTATCTGCAACTACTAGTAAGCCCTACTCTATTGTCAAATCATACTATATGTAGTTCTCAGCATTACACAAACTTTAGAATTATGGACCTATCACTTGTACCTTGCCTGTTGGCATGACATATTATGAAAACGGAGGATCTCTATTGGTTAAATCATTAAACATGAGCCATCTTGCATGCTGGAAACTAATGATATTATTTTCCTGTAAAGGGCAAATGAAATAAAGTTTTTTTTCCACATTATTGCAAGTTCATACATTACTCACTACATTTTCTTTGTCTTCCTGATCATTTTGTTTTCCTTCTACTAATCTATAATAAGTCAATGGGATGTTGCAGGTGATGTTAAGCAGATTTCTCCTTTCTCTGCTAAGAAGAGGAAAAAAGTTCACCTATTCATCAAACAGAAAGGTAATTAGAAAGCAGCGTATATTTGGTCAGGAAAAAAAAGGGTCAAGATTCAGCACTTGTTACTGACATAATAGGAATATGGCTTACTTTCTCAGTCTGTGCATTCAAAAATGATTCTGACATAATAAGAATATGACTTACTTTCTCAATCTGTTCATTAAAAAATGATTATAGCTAAGAAAAGGATAGGAAAAAAATGTAAACTAAATCTTATTTCGTAATATAGCTAACGTGCCAGCAAATTGGGAAGAAATTTTTGATGGGATAGTGAAGATGAGATCGGCAGGGGATGCTCCGGTAGACACTATGGGATGTGAAAAGGCAGGCATATCATTGCCGCCTAAGGTAACTAACTTTGAAACAATATCTCTTTCATCTGCTCTCCTTTTTGAATATCTCGAAGATAGGCATGTATCTTGCTGAGTTTTCTTAGGCTAATATCATGACAGTGATACATATTGGTCATGGAGAAACAGTCAAATCATGAATTTTAAACATGTAGGCTTTGACATTAAATTTAGAACTTCTATCTTTTGACAATTTAACTCTGGGATTTTCGTTTTCATTCTTTGCGAAGTGGGAAATATATAAATGGAGTAATGACCTTTTGTAGTGGTCATGGTATTTGGGATAGTCATGTCAAAGATGTAATAGATGTTAGCCAATGATCTGATCAGTGGATATATTAGTTATTGAAAAACAATCTCTATATGGAAAAAAATAGATCAGCAACAAAAGGTGTTAGATAGTAGTATTTCTTGTAACCATATTACTAGTGTTATCAATGTATTAACTTTTAAATTTTAAACTTTAATGTTATAACAAAATTAGCAGGATTGTATAAATATAGATAAGTTATTTCAGCATTTATAAATTATCATAGTAGTAACACTATTAGTTTATCACTACAATTTTAATATTTATTATATGTTTTATTTGTGGTCACTTGCAGATACCCATATGTACCCTTACCCTACCCCATTAAATTGGGTACACTACAGGTAGCCAGTTAAGTGGTTATCCAGTGTTATTCTTAGGTGGATGACTTTGACCATATTGAGCTTCACGGTGAATCCAAGAAGATCCATTAGAAGGGGTGCAAAGATCCCATCTTCAAGTGTGTTTCACCTGAGATTGTCGAACTTTGTCCTAATATCCTGCCTGAATCGGTTGCATCCAGCTCATGTGACTGGAATTATCCTCCTTCGTTACAATTAATGGCAGAGGGTATATTTTGCAATGAAATCAAACCAATTAGATCCTATCTTTGAGTGTCTTCTAGCCTTCGGAGATTGTTGGAACGAAATATTTCCTTAAGATTTTGGAATTAGAAAAATGGTGTGTGGATATTTTTCTTGGTCTAGTTTACATATAGTTTCATGCATCTATACTTAGTTGATTTTTATAGGACTTATTTAGTGCTTGTCACATATATGCATGCTTAGTCTTTTAGCTGTGCCATATGTTATTTGTACAAGGATGGTCACAAACTATTACTTCCACTCTTCTTATGTGCTCATATGGAATGAATTTGAAAAATATACAAGTAATATTTCATTTTTTTGCACTGTTATTCTGAAATTTTAATGATTATACTGTAACAGAATTTATTTTCCATTTTTAAAATTTTATAATATGACATTACACCCACGTATGAGAAATTGTAGCTCCCCATTGATTTTGCCTTCTTTCAAAGGATAAGGAATCTAGGTCAAGAATAAAATTCTGGTCCAGTTCAAGAAAAGATATGAACTTGCTAGGTTTCAAGTTAAAACCCTATATCTGATGCTCCCTCAAATCTGCTTAATGCATCAATTATACACCACAATCCTTGATTAGATTTTCATATCTTTGTTATGTATTGTGTGATGGTACAATACTATCCTATAATTTTGAAGCCAATAAAGTAGTGAAAATTATGGAAATTAAATTTTTGAACCTGGATGACTGATCTATGAACTTCAAATTGTTGACTATTTTTATGTTAGTTCACCTACAATCACCTTCTGTTTCTTATTAAGTAGGGTCTACATAGCATTAACCTAATAATTTTTCATATGTACGATAGTTATATTTTATTTATTTATTATTTTATAATAATATTATTATTTTTTAAAAAACATGTTGCATTGCTCTAGCAAACACCTAGTGCCTAGGGCAATGTGTAGCATCTTAGTGCATCAGAAGTTCCTGGTACCATGTATTAATAAGAGTTAAACTTGGTATAACAAGATATACTGATGACATTGTGGAAAAATATATGGAGCTCATCTATTTTGTCACTAGAATTTTAACCATTGTTAATTGATGGTTATGAAAAATCAGGGAAAAGCAATTCATGTTTCTTGATGCATTCAAAGATAACTGGATGATGTAAATCTGTCTGATTTTATTGTGTGTTTAGAAAATGATGCAATTGAAATCATTTAAAATATTGGTGAGCCTAACTTATATGGATGATGATGCTCTGGGCTGGTTTATGAGTATCCGTAGGTTAATATTTTCTTGTTTGATTCTACCTAGCAATTGCTATCTAGAAAATGTATATTTGCTTATATTTTGTCATGCAATTGATTGTTAACCTGCATTTATCAACTGCATTTTCAGCATGAAAACAGTTTGAGTTTTGTGAAGAAAATTTGAGACTATGTTTACCTTCTATCAGGAACGAAGATTTGCAGTTTTGGTATCTTCTCTTCTATCAAGCCAAACGAAAGATGCAGTAACGAATGGTAAGTTATACTTATACCATGAGTTTCACCAAGGGATTCATCAATTTCTTCCAGTGTCTTCTGATGTTTGTTACTTGATAACTGAACTAGGAGTTCAGGTGCAATAAAGCGTCTCTCGGATAATGGATTACTCAATCCTGGAGCCATTGTCAAAACTGATGAAGCTACGATTTCTAGCTTAATTTATCCTGTAGGTTCTTGACTAACCTACCTAATTTTCAGTTCAGACCATTTACATTCTTTAACTTTGATTATAGAAGCCTAGTAGCTGTTGACAATTTGTTCTAATCAATTGCATCTGTAGATAAATTTGTAGAACCTATGGAAACTTGTTTTTCCCTCCCCTCTTGTCCTTTGGCATATAATTGATTTTGTATGTGAAGAAGCCATATTCTTTAATTATTGAGATACTAAAAACGATGGGGAGTCTTGGTGTAATAGTAAAGTTGTCGCCATTTGACTTGGTTCGAGTCGCGGAAACAACCTCAGGGTAAGATTGCATACAATATGTTCAATGTGGTCCGATCCTTCCCCGGGACCTTAAATTGGCGTGAGTTTTGTGCACCGGGCTATCATTTATTGAGAGATTAAAAACATTATTCATTATCAGAAACTTACTAGTATTTGTAACATTTTCATTAGCAATCATCTTTCCTAATACTTGTCTTTTCCTTTTGCCAATGACCAATACTAATTATTGTAGTGATTATTTGAAGAAACTCTTATTTAAATGTGCCAAAATCACTTTCTTGATCCATATTTTTAAAAGGCAGAGAAGACTAAGTTAAAACTGACTATCCCTTGGTGTCATTGAAGTATTTACCTTAAAGACTCATAAATACTATCCAAAGTTTGCTCATAGAACTTAGGGAAAAGTAATTTGGTTTATCTTTGAATTATAATAGTGCTGGACTACAAGTCACGCTTTAAAGACAACACTGTCTTCTTCATGGTTTCTTATTTATTCTGTTTGCTGGTTTGTCACTTCCAATATAAACTATATTTGAAAAATAACATTTAGTCTTTTTTGGGTTTATTTAGGTGGGTTTTTATTCCCGGAAGGCACATTACTTGAAGAAAGTTTCAGAGATTTGTCTAGAAAAGCATGAGGGAGACATTCCTTGTTCCTTAAACGAACTGCTTGCACTTCCTGGAATAGGCTCCAAAATGGCCCACCTGGTATTGTTGATTCTGACTTTCAAAGTGAAATTATTACTTCCCTTTTTCTTATGTTTGTTTGGATTAATAGATAATGAATGTTGGATGGAACGATGTTCAAGGGATATGCGTGGATACTCATGTGCATCGCATCTGTAATCGTCTAGGATGGGTCTCACGTATTGGCACAATTGAGGTAATTATACTATATTTTGCATGGTAAAATTTAGTGACTAAAGTTAAAAAAAAAAATAGAAATGTAAAATGTAACAGATGTACATCAATGTTATTCACCAGAAAACCTTGACTCCAGAAGAAACAAGAGTGTCTCTGGAGAACTGGCTACCAAAGGATTTATGGGATCCAATTAACCCCCTGCTGGTATGATGTTTATAGTTTGTGATTAATGTCACTGATATTGACACACGCCCTCTTAACTCTTAATCATTCACAAGACAATCAATAGATAGGAGGACACGACCAAGAATAAAATGCTAATCTCTGAGTTAAGAAAGATTTGATAAATTTACCTAATCAGGTTGGACAACCTGAACGTGCCTGAAAGTTGTTGCAAATTAAGGGGCTAAAGAAGTAGCCAAACTATGTGCCGATAGTCCTAATATGCTTGCACTAGTTTATCTAATATGAGCTTTGTCAATTTTCTCTTGGAAAAAATCTCATGGATTACTTTTTTTGAAATTGATTATCATTATTTTTATTAGATGACACTTTTTTCTGTGGAGGGCAGTCCTTGACTTGGTTAAGCATTTTTTTTTTGTTAAAAAAATGAGCAAATGGGGTTCAGGTAATAAGCTACTCTAGCTTTGATATCGGGAATATCTTCTATTGCAAATGAAATATGTATTTTGACTTAGTGATGACCATGAACCTGTAGTGATAAAACTATGACCGACAAAACTGCTCTAGCTTTAATATCTTCTAAGAAAGTCTTCTCACACTCATGTGAATTATATATCATTTTCTCATCTAGATAATTTCTAGTACAATCAACTTTGCTGATTTTGTTCACCTAACATTTTTCTCCCCTTTTTTAGAAGTCATCTTGACTCATTCAACATGAGAAATGTGTTGAACACCTCCTTCAAACTTAAGCAGACTTGTGCATATTTTCTGCAACTTGCAAATGGCGTATTAAATGACATTTGTTATTATTCATAATGCTTTGCTGATTCGTACCTCATTGCATCATCTGGACTGAAAAAACCTTTGCTATTTCAACTTGATGTTTTTTGCAAACACATCAGTAGTGCCAAACTTTACATTTTGAATAATCAACGTGCTTCATACATGCCCGCCATTTATGACAAAGTTAAATAAATGTCTGGTCCCTGAAGCACTGAAATTCCAAACCTGTTTTGGACATGCAAGTGGTATACAAGAAATTCTAGGAGAATTATCCTGAAAATAGCAAGAGAGTAAACCTATCGTGTAAATGCCAAGGGACGTTGACCATTCCAGGCCATGAACACATTATCTTCTGCTTTATGATTCAATGATTAATGTATTCTATTTAATTATCCTCATATGCTTATGTTGTTTTGAAAGCTCTCAACATATAAATTTATGGTCCCACGAGTTACTTTATGCTCTACCATGACACTATAATGTTGTTACAATAATTTGACCAACTCTACACAGCTTGTCATTTTAAAATTATGACACCCTTTTTTTGTTCTGTGATCCCAGATTTGGTTATGGAATAGCTGCAATAAAATTCTACCTTTTCCTCCCTCCCTCTTTCTTATTGGTGGAATCATTCATCCTCGTGTCAGGTTGGATTTGGACAAACCATATGCACTCCTGTCAGGCCCCGATGTGGAACCTGTGGTATCAACAAGATCTGCCCTTCTGCTTTCAAGGAACAGCAAATTCCTAATGCCAAAGCTAAAAGATCAACGAAATAGGCAACCCTAATTGTCAGACTAAATATCTTGCATTTTGTCCTCCATTGTTCTCTATTTTGATGCTTGTTGCAGTTGTACAGGTCTTAAGATGCTTGTTTGGCCCTTTCAAATATATACTCATCAGCTTTTGATATTGTATACAGATGGTTGTCAATGCCTTATTTAAAAGTTTTTTGGGCAGGGATCTGCAAAAAATTGTTGTAATTTTCAAGTGATGAAATTCAAGGTGAGAATACTAAAACCCAGTAAGGTGATGAATTTCATAATAATTCCATATGAAAGGATTCATTAGGAGGCTGTTATTTATATCATCTATTTTATCTAAGTCTGCATCAGTTATTTATGTAAACAAATTTTATATTGTTGTATAATAAATAATTTGATTATTCATATTAGAAATTGAATACTAAAATAATTGATTGTTTTTTAATCTAGTTACCCTTGTTATGTTGTATGTATTGTAGTCATGTTTAATATTACAATTTACGTAAGCAAGTTCCATTTTATCCATAGGCTCATAAAATATAGTATTAGATGAAATTTTAATTTTTCTTTCAAAGTTTAATAAAATTTTAACTCCGCCACTCATACATTTTATAATTCGTATTTTCCTTTTGGATTTGTTGTTCCATGATGGCATTAATTTATTAGCCCACTAAAAATTTGTTGTTGAAATAAATATAATAATAATTTCAATTTATCCTTTATTTGTATCCCACTCAAATCTTGTGGGCCCAGAAATGGATAGATGGCCCGAAGAAAAAAACTCCTTTCATATTACTCGACTATAAATTGACTTTTAATTTATTTTTTTCAAATAATTTGGAACAGAAATGGATAGATGAAATTAATTAATTATTACATCTTTTAAAATAATTTAATTACATAGCATCACTCTCTCCTGGAGATTGGACCTCGAATTTGTTAAGAGTCTCAGGTGTCGCTACTAATTGCATGTACCTAAAAAATTGTCATAAAATAATTACAATTATTTTAAAAATTTTAGATAAGTTAAAAGCCTGCGGTTTCACTTCTGATTTTAATCAACTTTAATAAAATTTTCATTAAATAATACAAATGTAAAAAAGTAAGATGTAACTAATGCAATAATTTTATCGAGGCCATCGAACTAGAGTAAATAAATCACAAAACAACTATAACACGTGAGCTTGTGGTACACCTGAATATCAAAACCTTATAATGTTTCTCACTATATGGAAGCCATAAATTTGAATTTTTCTAAATATCAGTCAATGTTAATTAACAAAGGAATTGATTATATAATTTGAGATTTAGAGGTTTCAACATATGTTCCTTGTTGACCAGGGTGTGAACCACAAAAGAGAACAGGTTACTGAATCAATGCTAAATCCCATGGAATAGATTGAATGCACTATATACACATTTTATTACTATATTTTTGTAACCACCATAGAATGTTAGACTTCTGAGTCGTCTGTTGTGAGCACTTCTTGATTTAGCCAAATAGATAGTGGGAAACTTTCATAGGATCAAACCGATCACTCCAAATTCAATATTACCTGATTCAATATTTTTTTTACGACATGAAAGCGGCCACAATAAATCAAATGTGAATGTCATATGTACTCGTATGTAGCAATAATATTGAAAATAAGCAACCAACATAAAACCAGAAACAAATAATTTGAATGCACTACATACCCATTTTGCTACTACATGAAAAGCCAATAAATCAAATGTAAAATATGACATAAGTACTCAAATATTTGTGTACGTAGCAATAATATGGAAAATAAGAAACCAGCATAAAGCAAGAAATATATAAATTTACACGGAAAATACACAACTATGAAACCCTAATCATATATATAAAAATGTCAACGAAAAAAACAATAAAGTTCATACCACGAAAGATCAACCCAATACCTCCAAAACTACTACATATCCTAAAGAAATTTTCATAATTAAAGCTGCACCACAAGCTCCTAGGGCTAGGCCCGACAAAATTTGGGTCATAACCTCTACTAGTATAACTAAGCGAGACATGTGGTAAATTGCGATCAATCATGTAACCCAGAATCATACCAGAACATAAAAACTGTTAATTTTGCAAAGTATCCAATGCATTCCAAAAGAATAATCCATTCAAAATGGGTATAGTTCATAAATATGGATCTGACCAGCAGTCAGATGAACCACCTTGGGCGGCTCCGGATAAGATGGTGAGAAATAACCTACATTTCACCCTGTTCGTATACTGGTGCCTATAAGTAACATGTTCAAACTTCAACACGTGGTCCTCTGGGTCGGCGGATCTTCCATATTCGGCCACTCCTAGAGAGCGGTAGTGTTTAGGCAGTGGGTCCTCCTGCACCGACCGGGAGAACGGAGAGGTGTCCTCATTGGTCGAAGATTACCCGGCTGGGGCCTTGCCTTTCCTTGTGTCTCGTTGAGGCACCTCCCCCTCTAAAGATCCAATCGAGTCACTGGCACAGTCGTCCGCTAGTGGCGTGCGGAAGGGGTCGGTGACGTGGGATTGGTGAAGGGGGCACCGACGGCAAACTAATCTGCCGGGTGAGCGCTTGGGCCACGGCGGTTGGCATGGGTGTGGCATACCTAACTACCACTCTCTCCGGTCGACCTCGCATCTCAGTGCGAGGCCCGGTCACCGAGACGACTGGTTCGTTCGGTAATGCTCCAACGATGACTACTTGTTGTTGTTGCTACTGTAGCATCCTGTCCGCTCGAGCGGTCACTAGGAGCTCCAAGTCTTCTTGCGATAAAGTGATCGTAGTAAATTGTCTAGCATCGTCCATCCTCTTGGCTCAGTTGCAGGAAGGTTCCTACAGACAATGTTAAATATGATCTTGTCAGAAATCGGGCAGCTGGCACTGGGTCACACGGTGTTGATGTGGCTTCTAGGTTGATCGGATGAAGACTCGCCGAATGGGTGCTGCTCCACGCTTCGAGTCACTACACACACTCGTACAGATCCAAAGGACCGTTAGAGACCAAGCTAGGGAAGGGGTCTCCGGCTCTGGTACTCCGACGCTCAAGACAGCGGAGTGCTCTCGAGAAGGAATAAGAACTGTAGATGAACAGTGTAGTACCCGCGTACCTTCGTCGAAAACTAAGGACCCCCTATTTATAATGGGGTCTCTCTCTCTTAGCACATATGTCTATGCGTTATCTGCTAAGGGTAAGTCACTACTGACACTCTGACATCTTACCTCATCTGAGAATGTCATCTCTATACTTGGTGTCAGGTTTGGAAGCTTCGACTGTACTTCAAGTATGATGCGCCTCCTCTAATCTCTGACATTCTGACACCTGGCTCGCTATGCGCCAAAGAGGTAGGTGGAGTGGGGTTGTCCTCCTAAGGGGTGTCGATCGGAGGGGAAGTCCGACCGCTCAGCCGACTCGCCCAGGATGTAGGTGTTGGAGCAATCTAGGTATCCTAGGTTTTGATGTTTGGCCAAAGGTTTAAGTTGTTGGTGATGCAAGAGTACAAACAATAGTCCCACATCTAAAGATCATGGGAAAGATCATGGGTTTATAAAGAAAAAGATATCTCCATTGGCAAGAGGCCTTTTGGGTAGAGCCCAAGAGCAAAGCCATGAGGTCTTAGGCCCAAAGTGGACAATATCATGTCATTGTGGAGATATCTAAAACTTTTTTGGACCCAACAAACTCATGTTAACTAAATCCCATGTCGGAGATGCTCGTCTCGAATCCAAGTCCTCAACACAGAATATATATCAATACCTATGCATAACATAGATTAAATAATAACCCTAAATCCTAAATCAATTAGGGAAAACCCTACTTGGATGATCATTAATTAATTCTTAACTAATGATTAACTTTCATTAATCTAATTCCATTGATCAATCGAATCCATCATGATTCATATATACTTAATCTATCACAATAAGAATTAACTAATCCCATCAAGAACCAATCATAATGTAAAATTGGATTTGATATCCCTATTATTTCAGTAGATTTATGCATGATTGACCTTCCAAAACTCATCAAAAATCAGTGATTCTCTTATTAACTCACAGCCGGAGTAACCTATTTCTGGAAGCTGTGGTCGAAACTAGGTGAAGTTGCTATCATCCAAAATAATTACCCCAAATTAGTACTGAGTATAGATCTAGTACCCAAATTATTTGTTAGGGTTAACTGGTTACCTCTAAGGTGGTATCATGGTAGCAAAGCACCTCGGTGATCAATGGAGAGAGGTTAGTACGGAGGGGAGGTCGGTGGCTTCGTCGGCGTAGGAAAGAGTGGTGCTGATCTGCTGTTCATCGCGTGCAAGACCGACCTAGCGAAGGGGCTGATTGGCATTGATGCTTGCAGTGATCGGAAGGTGATGGTGAAGGCATGAGGAAGAAAGAAGGCGCGGCGCCACCGGCTGTGAGAAGATTAGAGGCGGAGAAGTGACGGGCTTCCGTGCGCTGATCTAAGGGCTAAGTGGTAAATCGGCTATCTGCATCCAAGAGAGGAAGTCCGACGGCTGGATCGGGCTTGAGCAGTTAGCGTTCAGCGGGTTCCCATGCGCTTGGTGGTGCCGATGTCGCGTCGCGACGCGAAGAAGAGAGGGGGGGTCGCGCGAGTCGTGCTGATAGGGGAGATGCATCGGCCGAATAAGAAATAAAACTTAGGTTTAAATAATCGAAACTTAGCCTTTGGTTCAATCAACTCCCAACTCAAATACGGTTTCTAAAATAGGCTTTTCTTAGACCCACTAAGACATCCCCAC
>JBBPFP010000068.1:6278401-6289401 GCA_037974795.1 Kaempferia galanga
ATGGTATCCACGTACTCCACTGGGACAACTTATGTAGGTGCACTTTCATTTTGATTCACCCATTAATGATGATTCAATGCCACATTCTCTATGATATCGTAAGGCAGCTCCCGTAATAAAGTCTAATGAAGCCTTCGTCGAGTACTTGACCCCATTGTAAAATATGTGAATGATTAACCACCTTCTCAATCTACGACGGGGGCATTGTTGCAACAACCCCTTAAATCTGGTCCATGCATCAAACAATGATTCTCTTCTCTTGTGCAAAACTTGTGATTTAAATTCTCAGATGTACTGTCTTGTTAGGAGGAAACTACTTGTCGAGAAAATGTTGCTCTAGTTGATCCCACGTTGTGATATATCCTTGTGAGAGATAATATAACCAAGCTCTAGACTTGTCCCTTAAAGAGAGAGAGAGAGGGGGGAACAAACACAACCTAATAGCATGTTATGGACCAAACCCATGCATCAAAAGAGAATTTGAAGTCTATCAAATACAAGAGATACATGCACAACACCATATTAAGAGAATTGATTTAGCTATTATAATTTATAATAATTGATTTTATTTGAGTTAAGTATCGAATTGAGTCTAGTATCATTTTATTTTTGGTAAAAATAAGCCTTTCATATTCAGTAGTTGTTTTCTTTCTTTGTCATAAAGGAACGCCATAGTTGTATTTAAATGGATGAAATAATGCAATAAAGATTATGATGAAGGTGACAAAAAGAATCAATTGGTTTTAATTTTCCTTAAGCCTCAAATCTCCCTACCACCATAGGCGGTCAAAATCGTAAAACCAAGAAGGCGATGATTGATCCCATCGACTAGCCAGTAAACCGTCCCATTATGTGATTTATAGCCAAGGGTCTCAATAAATTTGTATCAGAGGTCGTTGTAATGGGTGGCTCACAAGAAATTGAAGAATGTTTTGATGCATTTCTCAAAATCTACCAAGAGGACAAAGCTGCCAATAAAAAATAACAGCAGCTCATCCATGGTCAATTGGAGGAATTGTCAGAAGACTTTTTTAAGCTACACTCGCAAAACAACCATCTAGGTGAAGAAAGTAGCAATCATCCTGACCCACAAGGGCATTGCTCGAAAGGGTTCTCTGCCACGAGGGATCCTCATATATACCACGATATTCGAAACTAGATTTTCCACATTAGGATGGTCAGCTTGATCCTTTAGGATGACTCAATCGATGCGACCATTTGTTTTTTTTTTTTTTTTGCCATCAACGCACTTCGGAGGAAGAAAATGTGGGTCTAGCCTCGTTCTATCTCGAGGGAGATGGCTAACTATGGCTCATCAAACTCGAACGTCATCGACGTCATATTCAATGGGAGGAATTCAAAGATTAGTGTAATTTGAGATTCGTGCCACCTATTCGCAACAACAAATTGGGCTTGCTTGCCAAACTTCAACAATCACGATTCGTGGACAACTATTAGTGAAACTTTGAACAATTGGCGGCACGATCGAGTTCCTTAACCTCAGAACAAGAAGTGCAAATATTTATTAGTGGCCTCCAAGATCACATCGTTGTAGAAGTCGAGCTTTACCACCCAGAAGATCTCACTTCGGCTATGAGTTTTGCCCGTCTCGTCTCTCTAAACGATCCGAATAGACCGTCACACCGTGGCTTGCCCCGATCATTGTCATTGAAGCACCCACTTATCAAACGATTAAATCGGGCGGAAATGGAAGAACGATGTGCCATGGGCTTTTGTTTTAATTGCGATGAACTTTACAATCTTGGGCATCGTTGCTTACGTCTTTTTTGGCTCGAGGGATTAGAAGATTCTGATTAACAGAGCCACATTGAGGATGTCAAAATTTACTAAGACGCGATCTTCGGCACCTGTGCTCCTCAAACCATGCCAACTCAATGATGAATTAACCACACCCCCTGCTAGTTCTCATCGACTCGAGAAGTACTCATTGCATTCTAAATTCTGCACTTGCATCTATGTTGGGCTTACCTATTATCAAATGTCCTACACTCTAGCTAATGGGTGACGACTACAATGGCTTGGGGTTTGCCGCAATATCCTAATCCATTTGGGTGATCACAAATTCTACCATTAGGGGACATTTGAGCAGTGTTGGGAGTCAACTAGCTTTGCTCCTTTGGGATTTCTCATAAATGTGCTTGAGCTTTCAACATACCGGCAACACCATTTATTTACAAGTTTCGGATGTTACTAATGATCCCTCTCGCAACAGTTACCCTTCTTCAAAAAGTTCATGAAAAAAACGACGACATATTCTGAAAAGTGTGCTGTAATTTTTTTCAGGAACGCAACGTTCTTCCACCTTTTCCTCAACTGCTGC
Source organism: Kaempferia galanga (assembly GCA_037974795.1). Classification (NCBI taxonomy): domain Eukaryota; kingdom Viridiplantae; phylum Streptophyta; class Magnoliopsida; order Zingiberales; family Zingiberaceae; genus Kaempferia; species Kaempferia galanga. The sequence goes on from JBBPFP010000068.1 coordinate 6,280,743, forward strand.
CATAAAATTTTACTTGAAAAAGGTACCTACCCATTCTGGTGTGTCCTTATAGAAACCCCCATGCACAGAAAGATGAAATCAAGCGTCAATACAATGACATGATTACTAAGGGCTGATTAAACAAAGCACATCCCCTTTCTCTTTGCTGGTTTTACAGGTAAAAAAAGTAGATAACACATGGAGCTTTTATGTGGGTTATAGGGATTATAGGGTTCTCAATGAAAAGACAATCAAAGAAAAGTTTCTTATCCTTGTGATCAATGAATTGCTTGACAAATTATATGGATTTTTTTTTTTATTTTACTAAGTTGGACCTCATATCCAGATATCGCTAAATTCGAATGGAATCGGCTAACATTCCTATTACGGCTTTTCACACTCACCTCGACAATTTTGAGTTTGTGGTAATGCCCTACGGGCTCACCAATGCCCCTCAACTTTTCAAGTTCTCATGAATAATATCTTTGACGATTTTTTGAGAAAATTTGTACTGATTTTCTTTGATGATATACTGGTTTACAGTGCTTCTTGGGAGGAACATCTCCATCCTATACAACTCATTTTGGGATATTACAGCAGCAACACCTCTTCCTAAAAATTTCTCTATGTATATTTGCTTGGACGGAAATCACCTATCTTGGTCACATCATCTCTCGTACAGGTAGCCATCGATAATGGCAAAATTGAAGCGGTTTTCCATTAGCCACAACCCACGACTCTTCGTGCCCTTTGTGGTTTTATGGGGCTCATAGGGTAGTACCATAAATTCGTCCAAGGATATGGAGTGTTGGCGCCCCCTTTAATTGGCCTCTTGCGAAGGAACTTTTTTGAATTGAGTGAGGCGGTGAAATTTGCATTTCAAAAGCTAAAGATTGTCATTCACCAATACTTGCCTTGCCCGATTTCTCAAAGCCATTTGTAGTGGATTGTCATGTCTCAGATATGGGGTTTGGCACAATTCTCTAGCAAGACGGACACCCTATTGTCTCTCACTTCTAAAATACTAGCCATGAAACATGATGAGTTTCATGAAGGATATAAGAAGACATTATATCAAATTACACGAGATTTCTATTAGTTGGGATGAAACAACAGGTTTACATGTTTGTGCGTGAATGCCCATTCTGCCAATGCAATAAAGTGGATCATTTGAAGTATATGGGACTACTACAACCCTTGCATACTCCTTACTAAGTGTGATCAGACATTTTCATCGATTTTATTGATGGGTTGCCTTTATCTCAAGGTAAAACTGTATTGTTTGTTGTTGTGGAACGCTTCTCTAAATATGCCTATTCCATCCTTTATCACACCTATACACAACTGTGAAGGTGACTTGAGTTTTCTTTGATAATATTTTTAAGCTTCACTATCTTTAGAAACCATCGTCATCGACCATGATGCAACCTTCACTAGTGCTTTCTGGAAGGAGTTATTTAGCCTTAAGTGGGATAAAACTTTGTTTCTCATCCACTTACCAGCTGCAATCGGATGGCCAAACTGGAGCCGTGAACTGAGTAATCGAGATGTATTTGTGTTGCTTCACTAGAGAATTTCCAAAGAAATGGGTATATTGGATCTCTTGGGGAGAATTTTGTTATAATACTGGCTATTAGACGCCCCTCAAGGCCTCCCCTTCATGTACTTTTCATATTGAATCTCAGGAACTACAAACTCGAGAATAAGTTCTGAAGAATCTACGGGAAAATCTTCTTGCTGTCAAAATCGCATGAAACTTCAATATGATTCATCCTATTGGGAGGTATAGTTTTAGATAGGAGATATGGTGTTGTTAAAGCTTTAACCTTATTGCTAAGTAAGTTTGGCATTCAAGAAGCATTCAAAACTGTCTCCTCGCTCTTATGGACCTTTTAAAATCATTGACCGCGTGGGTCACGTTGATTACAAACTCCAATTACCTGACCCTACCTAGCTCCACCCAGTTTTTCATGTGTTTTCTTTAAAGAAATATCATGACAACATCCCTAGCTTCCCCACTCTTTCACCCATACATCAGGAAGATTACATTCCTTGTCCTAGGCAGTTCTCGGCTATCGCTGCCACTGGGTACTCTTCCAAATTCTAGTTCATTCGGAGGGCTTATTACCTGCTCAGGCTCCATGAGAAGACTTTTAGAATTTGGAGCCCATCAAATACAAGAGATACACATGACAAATTTAGAAAGAATGGTGCATATCATATAATAATTGATTTTATTTGAGCCAAGTATTTTTTATTTTAAGTAGAATTTAGTCTAGTATTGTTTTATTTTTGGTAAAAATAAACCTTTCGTATCCTATGGTTGTGTTCTTCCTTCGTCGGGAAGGAACGCCCTAGTTGTATTTAAATGACAAGCATAATGCAATGAAGATTATGTTTGAATTTACATAAAGAAATTAAATCCATAGATCAAGAGGTTCTCTAATTTCTTTTGAACCTCAAATCGCCCTACCACCATAGGTCATTAAGGTTGCAAAACCAAGAAGGCGAAGATTGATCCCGCCAACTAGCTGGTAAACTATCCCATTACGTGATCCATAGCCAAGGGTCTTTAACAAATTTGTATCAGAGCCCGTCGTAATGAATGACTCACAAGCACTTCAACAACGTTTTGATGCGTTTTTTGAAATCTACTAGGAGGGCAAAGCAATAACATTACAATGTGATTAGGAATCGTCTCAGGTTGATCTAGAAATTTACTTGATGATTGTGATTAAGAACTAGCAGCCTGCGAAAATTGTGCTTCCATCATTCTAGTATAGTGATGAAGTTATTTAACTTAAGTATTATTGCTTCACTTCTAGCTTGCTGCAGTTGTCTAGACTATATGAATTTGTATAAACTCCTCATTCTGCTTTGTTTGAGTTGTGATGAAGTTTTCTAACAAGGTTTCCAAGTTGAATTTTGGTGCTTGTTAGAATCCTAGTGGCGGTGCATAATTTCTCCTTGCCCAACTTGCCCACTTACTCCACTAGGACACCTTTTGTAGATGCATTTTCTTTTTCATTACACTTCTCTATTATATTGTAGGCTTCATCCAATCTTTTGTTCATTAAGACACCTCCCGCAACAAAGTCTAATGAAGCCTTCGTCGAGTATGTGATGCCATTGTAAAATGTGTGAATAATCAGCCACCTTCCCAATCTATGATTTGGGCATTGTTGCAACAACCCCATTAATCTATTTAATGCATCAAACAATGTTTCTCTCTTGTGTAAAACTTGTGATTTGATTTCTCAGATGCCCTCACAAGTCTTGTGAGGAGGAAAATACTTGTCAAGAAAATGGTGTTCTAGTTGATCCCACGTTGTTATACATTCTTGCGGGAGATAATATAACCAAGTTCTAGCCTTGTCCCTTAGAGAGAAAGGGAACAAATGCAACCTAATAGCATGTTATGGACTAAACCCATGCATCAAAAGAGAATCCGGAGCCCATCAAAAACAAGAGATTCACGCATGACAAATTTAGAAAAAATGGTGCATATCAAGAGAATTCATTCAACTATAGTTATTTATAATAATTAATTTTATTTGAGTCAAGTAGCTTTTATTTTAAGTAGAATTAAGTCTACTAGTGTTTTGTTTTTAGTAAAAATAAACTTTTCTTATTAAGTAGTTGTCTTCTTCCTTTGTCAAGAAGGAACGTCTTAGTTGTATTAAATAGTTGGAATAATGCAATGAAGATTATGATGGAGTTTACAAAAAGGAATTAAATCCTTAGATCGGTTCTAATTTTACTTGGTCTTAAATCCCCCCACCACCATAGGCCGTCAAGGTCGTAAAACCAAGAAGGCGATGATTGATCCTGCTAACCAACAAATGGTCCCATTACGCATTCTATAGCCAAGGGTCTCAATATAACATCAGCAATAATACCATTGAACTTTAGTGTTTCACAATATTCCAAGAATACCTCTAAGTGCATATAAGGATCATCCGGAAGTGCACCTTCGAATTGGTACTGCTGTATCATGGAGAGTAGGATTATCATGGAGAGTAGGATTCAACTCAAAGTTATTAGTAATAACTAGAGGTCTTGTAATTCTAGATCTCAATCCTTTCACACTTGGTGTGGCATAATCCTTTAAAGGTTTATTCTTGTCGTTGACAACCATTGTTACCCACAAAGAACAAAATTAAAAAATAATAGTAAAAAGGAAAATAAAATATAGATTAATCAAATTGCAAATAAGACTAATAACAATGAAGACAATCCCCAACAACGACGCCAAAACATGGTGCGTGCTAACCGCAAATGCACGATCAAGTAGTAAATTATCGTCCTTTGGAACCGTGTAGTTTACGTTCAAAGGGAGGCTATCTAGATGAATCAAATGGAGGGAATTGTTATGAAAGCAGAAAAAGTTAAGAAAACTTTATGAAAAGCGATGAGAAAACTAATTCTGGAGACAATCCTAGGATTTCGATTTCACCACGATGAGCATTGACAATTCAGTTGTGATTCCCTCTCCTCTCTCAATTTTAGATTATGCTTGAGGGTAGTTTATCCTAAGGTAACTAATGTTTTCTCTCGAAATATACTAATGTATCTAGCCTAACATGACCTTAATTCTCATGGTAGTTGAATCGTGATTGACCTATTAAGTTTTGTGACAACCAATATTATCCTCGAGAGAGTTGGAACTAGTTTTGTGATCAAACCCTCAAATCTAGTAATATAGATCCCATATTAGAGTTCACATCTTGGTCCTCCCCTAATCCTAATATATTCTAACCCATACTAATACCGTAACATATTAGCATGCTAAAATTGAATTAAGAATCAAAAATATCATCGAATAAAAGAGAGAATTCACAAATGTCAATCGTCAACTTAATATCGGGTTACTCCCTAATCTTAGAATTAAGGAGACCACTCTATCATGAGCCATAAACATCAAATAAATCATTCTACAATGGAAAACTAAGATCAAAGTTAAAAAAGAACTTTGTAGATATTGTCGACATCTTTAGATGATCTTCACGTACTCTTCGGTGGCTGAAATTTCTAGACTCTCTTAGAAGACAACTCTCTTTTAGGGTCTCCCTGTCAAGAGAATCCTTTTTTTTCTTTAGTCGTTGTTTTTATAGACTCCACAAATATAATAAACTTTCCTAAAATACTAGGGCATCGACAATAAAATCCTAACTATCCATGACCGTGGTAGGTGCCACGGGCTAGTTGTGGATCGTACTGGAAGGCTCCTCATCAAAACTTCGAATGGACCATGACTGTGGTTCTTGCTAGATGCTTCGGGCGATGCTCTGATGGCAAATCTAACTCTTGCATGATCTACGGTCGTGGCATGCGCTACGGACTAGCCATGGGTAATTTCAATGCTACTTTATTAGCTTTTTGTCTCCAAACACGCTCCAATGGCTTATCTTCATGTCCTGTCAATATAAATCATAAAGCGCAGTCATCCTGACTAAAAAGAAAAAAAAAAGATGCAAACGTTGTAATTTAACCTAAATTATGATCATGTAATGCAGTGAATATATGTTAAATAAGAAGAAAAACATATGCATGATTCACACACATGCAGTGGTAAATGTTGCAAAAGAAGAGGAAAAGACGGATTAGGCAAAAGAAAAGTTGGAAGAGAAATGTGTTGGATGGTTTATGGCCGGTTAGACGGAGGTCGTTAATCCTGCAATAACAAATATACCTTTCTCGTGCTTAATTAAGTTTAGCCAAACACAATTATAAAATAATAGAGCAGAAACTAAAAAGCAGTACGAGACGCAGAAGAGTTACTTGCCCAATCAGCGGACTGCTACTTCAAGGCGGTTGAAGCTCTAAGCAAAATCTCCTTCGTTGGAGGCGGAGAAGCCTCGTACAAGTCGTTGAAGATCAGAAACTTGAAGGCTCGAATATAAAGAAGTTACAAGTGTTTGAAATAAATAAACAAGCTAAACCAGGACTCTATTTATAGCCTTGGTAAGCTCTATCTCGAAGATATCCCGGGTGCCTGGACCGGTCCGGGCGCCCCCAGGCGATCAAAATCTATCCCCGAGAACGGCTCGTCAATATGGATTGGATAGACTTTTATCGACTCCCGGGTCGGGGTGCCCCGGGCGTATTTCGGGTGCCCCTGACCAGTCAACCTCGTGATCTTCTCGGTGATTTCGGACATCCGGAATAGGGTTCACCTGTGCCCAACTTCCGTCCTTCCTCTAGCGACCTCCCCGGCTTCTTATCCCTCGGAACGTCGCGCATATCCTTCTCGTCCGTTGATGTACTCTTTTGTAGCTCCGTGTCCTTCGGATACGCTAAGCCCGTCGACACTCTTTCGCGCCATCCTTCTCGTCAGCTGCGTCTTTCGCGACTTCTCATGTTCTTAAGCTCCTGCACACTTAAATATAAGGTTTAGCAAACCACAGGAATTAACCTAACTTGATTGGTCACATCAAAACTAATCTGTGGACTAACAATCTCTCCCTTTTTATGTGAGCAACCCTAGTTAAGTTAGGGTAAATAAAACAAAAAATTCTAACCGTTAAAATAACTAAGGAAAAAAAACAAGAAAAATTTATACTATCCCCTAGACTTAACAATAACAATTTTCCACCTTTGATCACATAAAAAATAGGGGTACAATAAAATAGTAAGTTAAAAAGAAAGTCCAAGAAAATTCTAAAAAAAATAAATTTCCAAAAAATTTTAAAGAAAATTTGTCTAACTTTAATAATAGGACAAAAATAATTTTTGCGACCAAAAAATTAGAAGAAAAATTTCTAGCTGTTGGAAAGGATAATTGCATGAAATTAAAGTTTATATTTTTAAAAAAAATCAATTTCTAACTATTGTTAATATTAAAAATCGACATTTTAGTCGAAAAATCATAGAAAACTCATTTTTTGTTAGAAAATTTGAAAATTTTACTCTAAGTGTAATTTTATATTTTCTAAGGCATATAAAAAAAATTTGAAAGTAAATATATCATATATTTTTCAGAAATAGTTTTTAATGAAAAATTGATAATTTTTAAAGAAAATTTTTATAGAAATATAATTTGATGTTCAAAAATATTTCTAATTTTTCTACACATGTATAATGATCATTGGAGTAACAGAAAAATTAAAATTTTCAAAAAGATAGTTCGACAAGATTTTAAATTTAATATTATGATTTTTTTCAAAAATTCATAAAAAATTACATAATTATCGAAATATTTTGATTTTTCTGTTGAAAGATAATTTTTTCTTTGTACCTCAGAAAAATAAATTACCGAAAAAAACATTAACAGAATATTTAAAAAAATAAAAGAATTGTAATTTAGGCCCTGAAAGAAATTAAAACTTTAAGCTAAGTATTTTTTGGGAACGCATCTATTATAGCAGGCCATACCTGATTTCTCGGAAATGCATTAAGTGTATACCTTATCGTTTCCCGGTTCGTTACCTTTTCTCTGAGATTTGTTAGCTCGGTTAATAGCTCCTTCAGCTTGGCTTGTAGGTTCACGACTGTTTCATAATCGTGTAGTTGGAGGTTGGCGAGTTGATTCCGTAGAAGGTCTTTCTTACCGATTTAGTTTCCGTTGTTTCTTCGTGTAACTCCAAGAACTTTTCCCAAAGTTCCTTTACGGACTTGTATTCTTTGATTCAGTTGACTTATTGAGGCGGTAGTGCACAGAGTAGGTGGAATTTCGCCTTTCCGTTTGCTACTAAACTTACTTGTTCTTTGTTCGTCTAGCTTTCGATTTCTTTTGCTGTTCCCTCGTTGTCGACTGGTGTTTTAAAACTATTTTTAAAAATTAAGAAAATACTGAAATCCGTTTTAAAAAATAACTCTATTTTTCGTTTTCATTGTCCGAATTCTCCTTCGAACTTTGGTAGGTGGATGCTTATTCCGGCCATTTCTTCGTTGTTTCGATTGGTAGTTAGCCCTTCCAAAGAGAACCTTGCTCTGATACCGCTCGTTAGACCGTTTAGGGCCTGTTAGGCGGAGGTCGTTAATCCTACAATAAAAAATGTACCTTTCTCGTGCACAATTAAACTTAGCCAAAGACAATTTTAAAAATAATAGAGCAAAAACTAAAAATAGTACGAGACGCGGAAGAGTTACTTAGATCGTAATCAGCGGATTGCTACTACAAGGCGGTTGAAGCTCTAAACAAAATTTCCTTTGTCGGAGGCGGAGAAGCCTCGTACAAGTCGTTGAAGATCAGAAACTTGAAAGCTCAAATATAAAGAAGTTATAAGTGTTTAGAATAAATAAATAAGCTAAACCAGGGCTCTATTTATAGCCCTGGCAAACTTCATCTCGAAGCTATCCCAAGTGACCGGAACGGTCCGGGCAACCAGAGGGTCAAAATCTATTCTCGAGAATGGCTCATCCACATGGACTAGATATACTTTTATTGGCTCATCCACGTGGACTGGATAGACTTTTATCGACTCTCCAGTAGCTAAACCGCAGGGCGCTTGACATGCTGCCCATTTGGGCCCAGGAAGGTTCCGGGTGCCCTGGTATGTTCTGGGTGCTCCTGTGGTCTTCTGGGTGATTTTAGACATCCGAAATAGGGCTCACCTGCACCCAACTTCTATCCTTCCTCGTGCAACCTTTCTCTCGGTTTCTCGTCTCTCGGAACACTGCGCATGTTCTTCTCGTCCGCCAGTGTAGCTCCGTGTCTCTCGGATGCGCCGAGCCCATC